>CAJQUW010014370.1:0-88951 GCA_907163375.1 Prostheceraeus crozeri
GTCAAATACAGCGATAGGATATCTATAATACATTCACAGAGACAAATATATATAATAGACAAATAATGCTTCGCAGCTTCGAATTATCAAGATTATATTGACTTCCATTAGACAACTTAATACTACTTGCTAACAGCGACACTTTTATTTCAGTTTGTGAATTCTTCGGGTATCTGTAAGTCTTCATTCATATCGCGTTTCAAGTTATCTAGAGCTGTAGAACATCATTTCACTGATAGAGTTGTATATGATTGCCTTTGAACGGAAATATTTCACATTTTACTTCGGCGAAGTTGCATTACTTTCAGAAGTCAATCTTTTCGACATCTTTTTGTGTCATCGGTAGGTTCGTAGAGTAGTGCGATGCAACCAGAAGTCCATGGAATTTCAAAATTTTCAACATATAGTTCAAAATTACTGATTTCAAATTTTGAATTTCTATTTTTCGTACGAACGTGAGCGAGTTCAGATGAATACCACCATGGTGAAAGCTCTATGCAAAGTTCACACACTTCTTCTTCTCGTGGCTTTCTTCCCCCTTCCTGGAGGAGGAGGAGGAGGAATTCAATCATCTTTCAGCGGAGACATCCATGGCATTTCATTTTTGCAAATTTCAAGACAGGCAGGCAGCGTCTACAATCTCCAAGAAATTTCCTGAAATTGAGAAGGATTTTGATTGATACGAGGGATGTGCCGGAAGTCGTCAACAATGATATCACCTTGTTGTCACCTCGGCAGACGAGAAGTGATAAATTAGTCTGCGATTGTAAAATGAAATCTAATTATCATAACTTGTCTTTCGTATTGTCTTTCAATAGAAGTTGATAATTGTAATCATGTTTCCAACGAACTCTGTGCAGACTTCGAATGTTGATATAAACTTTGATGTGAATGAGGTTCATCAACTCGATTAGTTGTACTTATTAAACCCTCGAACTTCAGCGAGCAGTTGTTGATGGGTCTGTGTTGAGAAACATCGCAGATAAGATGCAAATGAAGGCCAAAAGGACCCCAACCACAGAATTAGATTGTTTGAGCGTGTCACTTTTTAGGAAGTGCAAACTGATTCAAAACGATGGCACATGCAGGAACTTACTGAGTGGGTAAAAAATAATTTTTAATGTCTTGCAGAGCTAGGAAAAATAGATAGGAATTCCTTCAGATTCGAAGAATTCATATCATTGGGCAAACGTTTTCTCGATAATGTTGTGTCCTCTGATCATTATTAAAAAAGTTAGCAGGCGCATGAAAAAACGTTCACAAACTTCTCTGTAGAACTTGACATCGTCTGTGTCTCTTTGCTGTGTGATCCGGTTGATAACAGTCACTGAAACTTTGCACAATTTGGCGTGTTTAATGGTGAACTGGCTGCTCATTGTTCGATTGCTATGGTATTATGTCAGCAGATTGTGCCATTTCATTAACGTTACATGTTTCAATATTTCCTTTCTAGTCAAACAGAAGAAGAGACGACCTGTGTAAGGATAAGGCCACGAGGCGAGTCGCACTTTAAAGCTAGCGGCGAGATAGCGTCATCAAACTTCGAGCTTTGCCCCCACATGATGAGCAGCGGTACAGCTTTATTCCCGCTTGCTTCACCCCACCGCTCGAGCTTTGAGCTGTGATAATTGAGGAAGAAATTAACGCAGCTCGAAGCTAGCTGTGACAAGCGGCCACAGCGCGGCTGGAGCTACTTTTGTGACCGCTCCGATTGAAACACATGCAAATATTTTCACAGCGCGGCGGTAATTCCAATGAAGGACTTCAACACAGCTCAGACTAAGCAGGTGCACGCGGTCAGCGCGGTTCTTACACAGGAAGCAGTGATAAAATCCTGCGTCATGTTATTGTCCTACAGAGTCGATTGCAGTCGAACGCATTTCGTGATTCTGTCTCCTACCAGCGCCCAACATCTTTTGCACAGCAATTCGATTCCATTGCATCACTGTACCGCTTTCTCGTGCAACTACAACGCCTTCTAGCTGACATGTGTTCTAATCTTGATGGAGATAATTATTATCGTGTATGATGTATCGGTTAGCTGCAGGTGTCCGCCCTGGGTACACGACGAGGACGTAGCTCCTACCCCAATTGGTGGAGATGATAGAGTAGCGATATGTAGATAGTGTCGAATCAAAAAAGTATCTGTATACAGTGAAAATTTTTATATGAAAATATTTAGCGGAGATTACGTTCCTGGGCTCCAAAAAATTATTTGAGCAGTTTTGAAAAAGCTCAATTTTTGTAAAAAAAGATACTACCGAGATGACTCTCCTATATAAGTAGTATGAAACAAGTTGGATATCAAAAGGAATGGATATTCGCTAACAAGTATGGTAACTAAGCGGTAATTATGCTGATGATCAAGAAAATCTAATGAACGGCATTATAATGGAAGTCTTCATGAAGAAGTTGAGATTTTATAGTGCTGTTTTGGTTGAAATTTCAAGATTGCGAATTCAATTTTCATCGTCATGAATTAATGATTCACTAAATTAATGTTTCACTTCTTGAATCTGAATGGTGATGTGGACCCATTTACATCTTTCAAAGTTAATTGAAATAATTGTCTTTGATTATGTTATTCTGCTGTACCAATGGGAGGTTGCTTATGATGTGATAACGCTTGAGAAGATTCTCTTGAGGTTCAGCAGAAAGCAATAACAGGTCATCGAGTAGCTAATTTAACAAACATTCTCTAAGGCTGTCATGACACGGAGGATCTGTAAAATAATATCATTTACCTGCATTATACCATCATGATCAGTCAATTCCGTTGTAATTTCTTCAAAACTGCATAAATTTGCATATCTCACATTTGGAAACAATTCCGACCGTATCCCCTTGAGTTCATTAAATAAAATCGAAAGTTTATACACATCGAGGATCTAATAAATGCGGAGTTACCAATCTACCTAATATACTTGCTCTATGGTGGAGATGATAGGATGTTAGCTGCATCTTATTATGTGACACTATGGAAAGTTAATACATTCCAGGACCAAGAAATATACAGCTGGTAAAAGAATTATGCAGCTGAGCAAATATTTTAAGAGTTTAGCCACTTTTTTAATAGCAATGTTCTTGGTTACTCCATTTTGCTTTCATGATGTGGCGGTGACCCTTCAAATCCTTCATAATTGCAAGAATACATCTTGAAAATACTCACAAACACAAAGTGTGCTTCCACCGTAGAGAGCAAAGTTAGGAGGCTATTGTTTGCTCGTGCAGCTGCAGCGCTTGGTCATCCATTCATTTCCTGCTCTATAGTGTTCAGAATGAGATTGTGAGTGATCTGTTGAGTTGGTATCGAGCCTGAGTCGATATACCCTACCACTGTTGAAGCGTGAAGATTTTCATCTATTGCTTTTCTAACGCCTAGCAACACTGACATCTTCAGAGAGAAGTTCCAGGAAACTCCAGAGGAGAAGTTCAAGGAAAATGTTAAAAATTAGCTACTTCTTGTATCATTCGTTACCGCCTTATGTCTACTAATAATCTAAGTTCTGATCCATTCATGTCAATACATCCTCTTGTCAAAAATATGTTATTTAGCCACATTTTTAGAAAATTAGATTTTTATTTAATCTGAAATGTAAAAATTTAGCCACATTACAGAAATAAACGCAAAATTTCGTATCAATAGCGCTTCTTAAATGTACAATTTTCATTTTCTATTTCACATTAAAGTTGTGTACTGCTTATTACTAATGAAATTTGTAATGAGTAATGTTTACATAACATGCACATTTTGCAGATTCAGATTTAAAAGTTCTCTGTAGAACTTGACATGGTCTGTGTCTCTTTGCTGTGTGGTCCGGTTGATAACAGTCACTGAAACTTTGCACAATTTGGCGTGTTTAATGTTCGATTGCTATGGTATTATGTCAGCAGATTTAAAAGGATGCCAACAGAAAAGCGAATACTGGTGAGGTAAATAGATAGCGTGAGAATAGAGGTAGACGAGCATTGTGAAACCGTGTTACAACTGATCTTGTTCATTTACAAGAACACCATAATAGAAGGCAAAAAGACACTCAAAAGTATAACCATGTGGATCAGTTACACATAAACATAATTGTTTTCCTTCAAAAACCACTGTCTAAATGTTTTGATATCGATTAAAGCAGGTAAGCACGGAATTTGAAAAGAGTTCAGTGGAACCCTCCTCCCGTCTTAGAGTGTGCGAAAGAGCTTAGGTCTCCGGAGAACAATGATTAAGGCACTCATTGTATGATTTGCATAAATTATAGAAAGTAATTGTTGCAACAACAAGCATCAGTTGTCACAAGATCATGCGCATGAAAGGAAGGAAAGACATGATCAGTCTCCTCACTGTTGAACATGAACTTGATGCAACAGAATGATCAAGAAAATAGTAATGAAAAGGATTAGCAGGTCCTTGGCCATTGAGGAAGGATTTACTGTGTTTGTGGCAGCGAGCTGGGAGGATACCACTACCATTACTACGTGTGGATTTCAAAAGTAGCGCGTGAGTACAGCAGAGTTGCATGCGAGCCGGAATTATGCGGCCCGGCCCGGCCCGCAGATTTCAAGGGCTAACCGCGGCCCGGCCCGCAAATTTTTTAACCGTATCCTATGCTTTTGAAGTAAAGGATCGAAAAACAGAACCTAGGATTAATGTGTTTGTAAGTGATGCAAGTGCAGATCATATTTATTTGATTACTTAGGCAGGCACTATACAAGTAAGGTTTACTCTCAATGAAAATTCTTGTAACTTAGACGTTTAAGAAGCAATCGGACGACCATATTAAAGAACATGCATTTGTGCTACCATATCAAAAGTACACCAAGAACGATGGTATATGAATCACAAGGTTTTCCTTGGTATTCAGGTTAATGATAGCATCCTCATACATCACATGACTGCACATACATGACGCATATGCATGACTGCTTCATGATTTTGTATCTCATTTACTGTCCTATATATAGGCTGCTTCTATAAAGATCTTGAATAATGATGTAGGAATTCTTTATAAAATATCGTAGTTGAACAAATTCTGATTGTATTAAAATTAGCGGCGATTTCAGCAGTCACACGCTTAACAATTCATTCACACAGGGCGCGTCAAATCTGCAGATACACGTACCATAGATAGTGAACATTTATTGGCTGATGTTCAAGTGTAACATGGACATCTTCAAACCCACACTTCATGAAATCATAGCTTTTCATAGCTTCACTTCATGAAAATTGCATAACTTCCTAACTTAGGTAATAAGTTGATAGTTTTCAACTTTGTTGCCAACATTTTATCGAAAGAAAGATGCACCATGGCAAATAACTGATGATTTCACGAATATAATGACGCAGCCCAGGGACCGAGAATAACACAAGGCTCGCATTAGATGGCCGCAGTCCGAGGACCGCCTGCAGTAATTGCATGCAACCCTGGAGTACAGGTCAAGACAGGCTGGGGTGTAGTCCTGTAGCTAGGTATCGCCTGCATGACAATATTTCATCAGTGTTAAATAAAAAATAAAATTCACCACTGTATTGAACACTACATCGATAGATGTAATCCCAAAAATGTCTGTCACCTTTTGAATTGCTGTCTAATGTTAATAGGTGACACCGTTATAAAATTGCCACTTTAAGTATTATATCTATAAAGCATTAAGCCAGGATTCTTATCAGGATTAACCAGGATATTATCCTGCGATGTATGTCAATTTTCTTTATTTTATTGTTCTGCTGATGCCACTGATCACGAAGTCTGATCGTGGTGGTCTAGCATATTCAATTAAAAGCGTGGTCAATAATTTAGGTGTTTGTGAAAAGGGCAGAAGACATGGCAATCTGAAAAGAATAGGAGACAAAGTTTTCAGGTCACATTTGGAAAGAAAACTTCTCGAGCAAGTTTATGTGATGCATAATTTATTTTCATTGCACCAGCATGACTTGGATACTAACACTGACGACGAAAATCATTAGACTGTACTATATAAATTGATAATTCGGAAGTACATCCTCATAAGGAAAATAAGTAAGGACTTGTCACTAGAACTCAGTGCAGTCGGGAAAGGGACTCGACTGTCGAGATTGACAACATTTCAAAACATTTGACTTTCACTTCTGATACGGATCTAAATGCTTGTTATTATGCACGATGAAATATGTGGGTTAATTCACAAATGAAAACTAGTAAAAGATATTGTTTTGTCTTACTTTCATGAAGAGACAACAGCAGTAAGATTGTTTTAAACGATAAAAAACGAATAATATTGCTGTGAAAAAATGGAAATTTATTCATACAAAGTGTCATAAAAAAATCATTATAAAATTGATTTCTCTGGGAATATTTGTTAGACAGAAATGGAAAGTGTCTGTGCCATTCTCAAATACAAACAGGCGACGCAACTCCTTTGCAATTTCTTTGCAGTTTACTCGGCAATCAACTTCAATAATTTGCTTGATCTTATTTAACTAATTATGCACCCAAAAATGTATTTGTATTTGACCAAAACTTGAATGCTCAGCTATTGTCATCTTTTTCACTGATTTTCATTTTCATTTTTTCAATAAAAATTAGGTATTATTATACAAATTGATATTTCGACCATGTGAAGTGGCCAGCATCAGAATTGTATTTTCTAAATCTTTGCATTTAAAAAACATAGATTATAGAACATAAAATTCAAAATACATTGATAACTGTTTAAAGCACTAATAACCTACTTCTAAGCCTAACGGAATAAAATCGAAGTCACTTGCACTCGAGAAACTTATCCTAAAAAGTTAGAGATATCTTCACATACAGGGTGTGACAAATGTTGCGCAAAAGTCGAGATCTAATTAAAATGTACTTGTGAAGCATCAAGTTTTATTCAAGTACAACAAAAGTGGTACTTTAAACCTTGGTCTATTAGTAATTCAGTCTTCAAAATGAACTTACTGTTGGAACATTTTTGCAGCCTTGAATGTACCTACCGACTGGCACACCATTTGTCACAACTCATTGTCAATTGTTTGTACACTATCAGTGATCGCTACAGTCAATTCCTAAATTGTTTGAGGCTTTCTGTTACACACCAAGTCTTTCAAAGTTCCCCAAAGAAAGAAGTCCGGTGAGGTAATATCAGGCAAACGCGGTGGCCACTCCATCCAATCCTCGAAGCTGGCAACTTGACATTCAACCAGTCACGCACAATAATTGCAGAATGTGGTGTTGCTCCGTCATGCTGGAAAATGATTCGTTCAGCATGAAGAGAATTCCTTGTATTCTCTCTTCAGTCTGAGGCCACAGCCATTTGGATAGCATTTTTCAGGTAAGACGAGCCTGAAACTGCACCATCAAAAAAGTAGGGCCCAATAATTCCCTGGGAAGAAATGCCATACCAGGCTGTGACTCCTGGACGATTTGCTTCTTTTTCGATGATCTTGTTGCTTCCCCAGTAAATGCAGTTGTGTCTGTTTAGCTTGAATATTGCCTCATCAACAAAGGAAACATTTTCTTCAGCATAAGCCAAAAATTCCTCAGCAAACTATAGGCAAGCCCATGCTTCTCAGACAACGGTGGACACTTCGGTAGGAAATTTCATCACCATAACCATCTAACTGACGAGCCATTCTGCGACACGAAAAAGTTGGAGTAGTATTGACCTCTCTCAGAACAGCAGTTCGATAGGTCACATATGTTTTCAAACTTGAATTGTTGAAGGTTGGATTGTCTTTTTATTTAACTCTGTATTCAATTGCTTTGTATCTCATGACTTTAATTCTTTCTTCGGTTGATAGTCCGTTCTCTATTATCGATAAAATATACTCCAAACATTGATTTTCAAAAATTAGTTTATGCTTAACACAAGCTGTAAATTGATAAAGCAAATTTGAAATTCAAATTATGCTATCTGAAATGGAAGAATAGAGATCGTCTGAGAAATGAGTCAAACCAGTCATAGATTTTGAACGACCTTGAAAAGTATGATTGGAGACATAAAATAATTGTTCCAAGATTTTGCGTTACATTTGTCACACCCTGTATGAACTAATCAAGCATCTTAGGTCTAACTGAGTCACTTTGTCCGTTGAGAGATGGTGAACGGAGTTTGATCAGCAGCATTTCATTAATCAAAAGATCGCATATATTTGGGCACCTTTTTGAAATTCTGAAATTTGACAGTCGGATGTTCTTGTCGCCATGTTGTTGCTGTTTATGTCTACCAATAGACGATGACTGTTGTGTGTGTTCCTCCGCTCTCTCAAATAAATTGACGCGATGTGAAGCCGATATAACTTACTTCACAATATAAATCATATATAAATTTAGATATAAATATTTAGAAGTATCAATATTAATATATTAATTTATCAATATTGAATATATAAACTTCATACATAAATTCACAATATTTATTAGGTTTTATCAACTAGAATTTGACGTTATAATAACATTATATTATACTCTTTTTATTATAATATCGAACTTTATTAAGCGAAGAAGTACGTAAACTGCAATGTCGATTATGTGAAGCAAATAATGAGAAAATACCGTGAAAACTCAGAAACTTTGAGAGCAAAATCGAGTCTCGACTTTCATGAAATAGCACTTGCTACGCTAATACTGATGTCGGTCTCTGTATTAAAGCCTTGCTGTCTTATCCACCATTTTCTTTTTTATTCTATCTACATCAAGCTGATCAATCTGCTTCTTACTTTAATAAAAAATGTTGATATAGCGCATGTGATATCACGTGATAACTTGTTTACCGTCAATTGATCGAAATATTTCTTAGATATCTTGCAACACTTCAAGCTCATAGTTAACAGTCTATTCTATTACATTGTCTCTGCATTGAACACTCTATCTGTCATGGATAAGTTGGGCATTGAACTGAAATGTAATTCTATGAAAACTATAAGATGGGTGTAAGAAGGTATTAGAAAGCTTTGATTTCGAAGTTTATTGTATTCAAGCATGCCTGCACTATCAAGGAAAAAGATGACAGCAAAATTGTGAAATAAAATTGGAATAGAAAACATAAAGGAACTAAAGAAACGATGGCTTATAGTAGAGGTTTTTGGTTTTTCAAGAATGAAGTTTGCAACATTAGAAATGGTGTGACTTCTGAATTTTAGAAAAGAATCATTTTGAGTTAGAGAGTGAAACTCCAAACGAGATTTAGTGAATAAATAATGTTTTATAAGGAAATCCACCGAACGCAGCAACCGCCCACTGCTTGGAGCAAGTTTCGAAGATTGCGGAATGCCAGGCGGATGCCGCAAGAACGGAAGTCCAAATGAGCGGATGAGCGAATGAAAGCTGAGAACTCCAGATAAGGTATACAGAGTCTGGAAAGTTGCTTCAACTAATGTTCCGGTAGCGATCTGTCGTTGTAACCTACGAATTCTGAAATCTTTGGTTAAATTCGAAAAGCGTGAATGCTAGCGCTAACACTCGTACTAGTTTTTATGCACCGCTAGCAGACTGTCGGATTCTATCTATCATGAAACATAGCTCATCATTGGCTGTTCAGCTTCATCAAGATAGGAGCGCTTGAAAGATACAGTTGACATCAAGATCATCAGATTGCTATTATATCGAACATATGTAACGTGATCTGGTCTAGAGGAAAGCATCCAAAAGAGGCGGCGTCAACTGTTTGAAGGACTTATAATCATCGTGGTCGAAGAGTGGATGACCATTCCTCAGAATGCAAATGATAACTTGATGACAATACATGAAAATATGTATGACTCGGGGAATCAGGGAAGTCATCAATTCATCAGCAGGTCTCCCTCGATACTAAAAATTTATATTTTTATTGAAATTTGAAAATATCACTGTTTATTGTCAGGTTGATTACTTTTCTTAACTTAGGCCTATGCTATCTTGGAAACATTTATTGTGGTATGGGAAGAGTTTGACATGTATACGCTTGGTTATATTTAAAGGTGACACACATTTTTGGGATAAGTGTATGCTTGATAGATTCACTCAGAAGTATAAAGGAAAAACACAAAATGAAGCTGAAACCGGTTTCCTATCCCAGGCTTCTCAAGGGCTCTTGTGTTTTTCCTTTATCCTTCTGAGTAAATTTATTAAGCATATTTAATTTCTTTATATATATAATTGATTTCGTGATTTCGTGTAATTTATTTCACCGCTAAACTCATAATTGCTTAGCTGCTTTCGTTTGTTTTGTCACTCCATGTTTGACACGGTGTGATGGAACTTTCGGCAACCGGTCATAGAACCGCTTATCGGTCATAGAGGTTAGCATTGTTAACATTTAGAAGTCAGATACGTAGTATATTTTGCAAAATTGAAAACGCGTTGATTATTACCCAATGAATATAAATTGTGGATAAATACAAATTACAATGAACATCACAATTGTGATGACTTCTATTTATAATTTCGAGAATGAGAAAATGAAATACTAGCTGAGATGAAATAAAATAATGAGTCACGCTGGAAGGAAAGGATCTTATGTACAGCCAATCATCTTTGGATGCATCAATGTCTAATAATAGTCACATAAACGACAGAAGGTTTTTTGTGTCATATTAATTAAAGCATCTCTTATCTCTCTGTGTTGAGATTGTTGATATACGGATACACCTGTACACTGCAAATCGCTGGATACGAAAATTACATACAAACACATATCAAAATCACATACAATTTGAAACTAACATCTGATACGAGATTCTCGTATGTTTACAGAGATCTGGTATGTTTTTCATACCACATCTCACTTACTTTAGTATGTGATTGGTATGTAGTGATACAAGCTATTCTATCTGTGATTGGCTGTTTTACAGTGAAATACGAGTTGTTGGTATGTTTTATATACGAGACCCGATGCAAATTCATCCTTATTCATATGTCTCTGGTATGTATTTGGTATGTGCAGCTTTAAGTCACATTGCAAAAAAATATGTGTATTACATACTACTGTCAAATAACTTTTTTCAGTGATACCAGTCGCGAACATTTTTTGTTTGATAGAGTGATATTTAACCAGATTATATTTATTGTGAATTATATGCTCCACGAGATTGTCGTCGCTGCTACTTGTCTAGCAACTTCACCAGGACGTTTAGTTTGCTCTACTTTATGAGTCAAGTTGATAAACAACGATATCTTTCGTGCAACCATGTTGACTTATATATCTCAAACATAACTTTTTTTGCGTTCATGAATTATAATGTGTTTTTATTTCGGATTGATAATATGCTTAATTCCAAAATTACATAATGCATAATTGTTGATGGTTGAATACTTATTGATAATTCATGAAATGCCTTAGACTTGCGTGTATTAAAATCGAATTCAGCATTCGAAGTATGACTCTTATGAAATGTCTTAATCTTCTTAAGAATGTCATTATCTCACTACTTTCAGAGCAGTAGTATCATTAGTGTAATCTTTATTGACAAAGGGCCTTAAATAAACATACTTTGGACATGATTTGTGCTTTCTTTTAACATTGTGCTGGCATGGCTTTAGTATGTAAAGAATACCACATTTGAAATAACATACGAAAAGCATACAAATATATACCAAGAGAATACAGAAATATACCAAAAAATATTTTGGTATGCATCCTTCGTATGTGATTGGTATTGAGCGATTTACAGTGTAGATCAAAATCTCCACTAATATGTTTTTAACGTCAGGTGATGATAGTGCGTTCAATAATAGTTTTAGAGGGCTCTACAGTCGTCATCTATTCAAGGATGCAGTATTCGCCTTCACCTGATGTCGTGTGATCGAACCGCTTGTCTATGTTTAACCTGAAGAATGAAAAGGGCCATATTTTAGAGCAAGATTCCATTGATGCTGTTTGTCTATGTACATAATAGAGACATAAGCAGGGATGTCTATGAATAATATGATATATGTATAGGATATCAAACGATAATTGAAAGCATTATCAACATAACAAACGACGGTCACAGACCGGAGTTTGTTATAGGATAATGCTTGAAAACATCGTATGATATCTATTATAACGCATAGTTTTACCTGTAATTCGGAGTGTGATATCTGATGGTTTCCATTTGTTATGTACATAATACACGGAATGGGTACTTCTATTTTTTCCCCCCACATTTTTCAAGTTTTCCAAAATCATCAAATTTCACCAAAGTTAGTCACATTGGGTTTAGAATGGATTTCATCTGTCACTGAGTGAGACTACAACACGACTCAGAAGTCTTACTTGAACCCTGGGATGAAGGATTGGTCCCATGGATACTCAGTTAGAATACAAGGTACAGCTGTGATCATGAACTTCGTGTGATTGTTGTCTACAGACAAATGACGAGCAGTTGTCCAATTCTGAGGCTGTAAATGTTCTACAGGTCAGATAAGAGGAGTCTTACACACTCAACGCTATGCCACGTTAGTGAGACTGCCCGTGGGAGCAAGAGAAGATCGTTGACGATACAACACTTCCGGGTGTCAACAACAGAAATGTGGGGGGGGAAGAATAGAAGCACCCACGGAATGTATTAGGCAATAACCATAGATTTCTAGATGCTATGGAAATCCATGCAGAAGTCCATGGAAATATCCAAATCCATTCATTTCCATTCGAGTCATTTACCGCATGAAGACGGCGTGAATTTCCATCAATCTGTTGATAGTCTACCACTACATGTACATCAATGGTGTGAAATTGTTGTTTTCCAACTTACAACTCAGATCCCAATGACGGGCATGGAAAGCAAGAAAATTTTGAATCTCGACATTCTTGAAATATAGGATGACATATCATATTCAAGGCAGTAAGACTCAAGCTTGATAAAATGCATGAATGGTTAAATGATCCGTCTAATTCTGTTGGGATTCAAAGTTTGTCAACTAAAATTTGTGAAATTTATGACTTCCTCTCTGTAGAAGAATGAGTGAACTTATAGCAGCATTAATAATCAAACATGGCCTTTGGGATTGCTCAATGATTGAAGAGAATTCTGCGCCATTTAGTCAATACACAAGACAGTAAATCGTGAAATACTGCTGTTGCACTTTGTGGAGTATTACATACCACCAAACAAATTCCGCACAGGGCATTAACACCATGGACAGTGGCAGATTACAGTATGCGATCAATTAAGATGGAATTCGTCGATGGACCCTAATATATATATATATATATATATATAACAAACAAGCTTCCAATCCAAGCTTCCATTTCGCAAACTTTTGAAGCAATTCTTTCATATGCTTATAGCGACAGACTAACAGACCTTTTCCGTTGAACCCCAGCTCTTCAAACTGTTCTTCATATGTGATATTTAATCATCTAGGAATTCATGAAAATTTCCGTGTGATATTTGTCATATAATACACTGAGATCATTGGAAGACCAGAGATATCTGCACTAAACTATGCGTTATAACTCTATATATATATAGTTCTATATCATATTATTCATAGACATCCCTGACATTCAGATTATATAGGGATCTAAAAACACAACAGCATTACAAATTTCGAATCATTGTACATAAGGTCAGTTCTATTTCTTTGACATAGAAATGCAACTTGATTAGATAATGTATTAAATTGTCTATGTCAGTCAATAAAATCTTATTAATCCTCAGCTGCTTCGCAGCTTTCATGGACAACTTAATAGTTATTATCATACACGTGTAGCATCTAACATGCATTAGATCTTGAGTTAGGCAATCGACCATTCAATGTGCACGCGCTGTGAATGCAGTTGTCCTATATTTTGGAATGTCGTCGTGGTATTGCATGACTTGCAGCATTATAAGTTCATAACATCCCTACTGTAGTTTTCACGTGATAACTGGTGGTCATCCATCGTTAGAAGCAAACATCAATGATGCAATGACAGATAATTCGACACGAACTCATTCATAGGAGAATTATCATCGCAGCACTTCCAGCAGTGTCGCAATTCTTCATTGTTACAGTCGACAGAACACCTCATTGTCTGTCCAGGACACTCTCACGCCCTCGAATTTCGCCTTCTCCACATCCAGGACTCGGCGACGGAAATCCGACTCGACATTCAAAGTCACTGAAATATGTCTGTCGGATAGAAACAACAAGATCCTCTTCCCTCACTCACTAATTCACCACGTAATATTAAAAGGCTTCTTCTGAGACAGGAGAAGACTAACAATTGCAGCGTCTCCAATGGCCTTGGTGACATGACTCGCCTTCTTAGGATCCACCTTCACTGGGTGTTGGATTTCAGTCAACGGGAAAGAGATGCCATTATCGTCTGCAGATATATTTTGACTGAGAGACATGATATTGTGTTTGAGATTTAATTGATGTTAATTTGAATTCCATTAAATTTCTCCTGCTGTTAAAAACTTCAAATCAATCAACCTCTAAGTGACTTGGATAAGAGGATAGATGATTGAGGATTAAAACCTTCAAATGCATTTATTAAGTTTTCCTGTGTCATTAAATTTCCAGTTCATCTTTGCTGTGAGACCTCGGCGATGATTCGTGAAATTTACATAAGAATTTCCACTCATTCACGGCAATATCTATGACTCTCATGCGAATCAGACAATTCATGATTCTATTACGTGGCTGATTAGCAAATGTGAAGATACAAACATTACGGAATTACTGAACGACTGTAACCGAATGTTCATTGATTTGTGAAACATGTCTTTCAGGGGTGCTGTGCACACAGGTATTTTTTCCATTTTGTCAATTTTCTTCTTCACAAAAATCCATTAATATAATTGCACACACGCACACACGCACATATGTATATATTGTATATGTAGTAAAAAAAGGAAAAATCAACCAGTTTTACGAAATGATGCTATATCTTGTGCCGATCGATTTCACAACCTCAGTTGATTGTCAAGGCACTAAATGAAACAGCACAAACAAAAGAATGGGGGAATCATTATCACAGACATCACTTGTACATAGAATTACATGAATTTGACATAGCACGATGTGAAAGGCTACATTAAATTGACATAAACGGATTGTCGCTTGTTATGAACATAGCTTTCTTTTCTCGCGCTCAAAACATTGACCCATTAGAGGAAGCTGATAAGACGATGCCTGCACAGAGAAGATGATACACGCGGCAATATGGCGACTCACGTTACTAGATATATAATTATATATATATATATATATTATATATATATATATATATATATATATATATATATATATATATTTATATATTATATTATTATTATATTATATATGTAGCACACTACATGATAAATAGGGCATTTTTTTATAACATGCTATATTTTGATCATTTTCCTGTAGTTTTAGACTGTTAGAGTTGCTGGGAAGAGGGGATAGAAAATGACCGATGATTGCAGAATGACGCAATATTGGTCCTCTCAGCAGCGCGAGAGTCTGAGAACAGTTCCAATGCGTGCATTGCCCACAGATGTGAATGTTGCCGGCGGCGCCACGATTGGTTCGTCTGTCTTTCCTTGCCAGCCTACCGCTGCTTCGGTCGAGCGTTCATTCTCCATTTTGAAGAAGATGCTATGCAAAGACAGGCCTTTTTAACATCAGATGTAGCAAATTACATTACTGCTTTGTACGACGAGCTGTAGATGAGTATACTGTGGTGAACGATTGTAATAAATCGTTTTATTTGTCGCAAATCTTTAGATCATATTTTGGTCACATTTTGAGTTTCTAGGTCATGTTTGGTTATATTTTAAGCTATTTTAGGACACATTTTCTTCGATGTTTAGGTTTACCTCTGAATTCTTCAAAAGAAAGACATGTCGAGTGTTGAAATTGCATCCGGAAAGAAATAATCTACTGCATTGTCGGATAGATTGATGGACCTCCGTGCTTTCAGTTTTTGCCGACCGATTAATTTAATTTGACCTATCTCGGCCATACGTCAGCACGCGGTCATCAATGTAAACTCAAAAGACTTGAATTTAAACTGTGGTGGAGAGAGTTCTCAATTCTCGTCGAAAATCATTAGAATTCTCTCACACATGAAGACGTAAATCTCACTTCAATGAATCACTTTCGATCGAGTTTGCACGTCGCAGACAAGACATTTCGGAACATCAGCTCTCAGTCAATGATCAAATTGTTCATCTCGGAAGTTTTATCGCTAGAAAAACTTTTATCGTATTGGAACTTAGAATTTGTTGACCGCTCAAAGCCTTCTTGTGGAGGCGGGATACAGATATCCGTATGAATTAATGTAGTATCAATGTTATTGTAACATGAATGCCCAATTGGGTCATTATACGACGTTTTAATTATCTGTCTTCAATTTGCTTGTGTTTTGAATACGCCGGCCGCCTGCACGGCCCGGTAGCCGAACGGAAATCTCCTTTAAACATATTTTTGATACTGTGAGATGCTTTCTTCCTTTCCTGCGTTAATCTGCACTGGTTCTACATGCCTGCGTGAAGAAGTAATTTATCCAGACCCATTTTGTCTTTGAAGAGCAAAAAAAATGAAGAGTCCATGAAGATTTCAATTTTTCGAACTTTTTGATCGTAGCTATAATAATTTTCTGCTATCTTAGAGTTGTAATGCGACTGTCTGCCGAAACAGTATTTCATTAAAAATGCTTAACTGTATTTGATTGTACTCATGATGATTGAGCGTATATATCGAACGTACCCAAGTAAAAAATGACGTTTTTTCAACGGTTGAAATCATCGAGTGATCAAAAATCAACTTGGTGTCAAAAGCTTTGAAAAAACGTCGAATAAACGTTGATTAAACATTTAAAATTGTTTCTGCGGATATAAGCCCTAGATGACCGTTTTTGGATAAAACATGGATAATGCATGCACCATGGATAAACCCTATCAAGACGTATCGTTAGGCTACATGTACATATTAAGTAAAATGGTCTTTCTTTGGAATAAGAATGGCTATACGCTATTAATAATATTTAACACTGTGAAGAGTGGGAAATGTATATATAATTTGCTCTAAATAATAATTTGGAATTGTACATGGTTAAAACATCGATCAGCCATGTACGTGGATAAAATATAACTAAAAGAGCGTTTCATTGTCCATTTGAAGAGTTGTCCATTTGAATTAGATACCGACTTTAACTAATAATATTGATGCTGTAAGAAGTGACATAAATGCATTTAAATAACTCAAAGAATCGCTCGTGGATACAACATTGACATATTAAACATGCGTATATACTATTATTTCGAGTATTTTATATACATGTGCTCTTTTTATTTGATGAAATTTTGTAGACCTACAGAAAAAAATGATGAAGTCACCCGAATATCTACTTTATGCCTGTATAAAATAGATATTCGGGTGACTTCATCATCTCCTTCTCTCTTTCTCACTCACTCTGTCCCCTTTTCTTCTTCCTCTCATTTTTCATCATCGTTCACACTCACTACATGTATACTGTATAGCTATTATAGCAACAACATCAATCAACACTGACGAACGAATCAGGTCAACAATTACACATGACATATATTCTCAAAGGGAGCCTAAGCAATTCTACTGGCACACATTTTACCTTCTCTAATCGAAATATCTGTCAATTGAAATCTATAAGCTCCACGTATACCGTACCCATCAGCATGTCGATTTTGATCGATTTGCTCGTGTGTTCGCCAAATTGCTTGGCTAATAATTTGCAAAAATTTTGATATTAAATCAGTGTGTAACTGGACTAAACAACTGCATAAGCATCCAGCTCCATCTGCGTAATCGTATTTCGCTCAGGGGCGTCGGAACCGGGGTAGCAAGGGTAGCAGCTGCTACCCCTAAATTTGAGTAGGGGTAGCAAAGTATGTCATTTGCTACCCCTGAAATACCGATGCACAAGACATCGGAAAAATTCCTGTAAGCAGGTAGATGAGGATTCAGGAATGTATGCTTGTCATCTATCTCGAAACTTTGTCCAAGGAATCCAAGGTCTCTCTCCTAATGGCAAGAATGCGGAATTCCGTTTTCGAAACTGTCTTTTCAGTCGCGATTGGACCATCAAGAACAAGGAAAGCAATAAAAATCAATGGTAAGCTTTATATGACTGAATTGTAGTTCATTTGTAGTTAGATTACCTAATTTTAATTCTAGAAAGAACTAGAAGAAATATCCATCATACGACTAGTTGACTGATTTTTCGCGTGAGATAAGGTCTTTCACTAGAGCTTGCAACCTCGACCAAATCTTAGGATTTTGACCAAATCCCAAAATCCTATCTCGGGATATCGGGATTTGCTCAAATTTATAGCTAGCATAAACCTGTGAACTATGCTCTTATCTTTCACCGATTGTTTGTGTACATAAATCGCTATGAATCTTGAAACTTTTTTGTATATCACCACATCATTTCGTTTCATTAGCATAAAGTAATCCTTCAATTTGATGAAACACTGCATGTAGTATTGGATCATAAATATTTACACAGCGAGAAAATGTCGCTGTGAGTGAGCTATAGAACAACAAAAGTGGACTTGTAAGAGAATTTCTGAAGAAATATACTAGGAATATAGTACATTAACAAACTATCAAACAGGTAGCAAATCGCGCAGCTTGACTGTTGAGTGCTTGAACTGCAACAGCATTCTACATCCTTTAATACACGATTAAGCATTACGAGGTGAATGCCAATTGCCAATGCGACAAATACCACGAAGTCTATTAATGTAAGTCTACTGTAGTTCTGAATATGAACTTTGAAATATCCGAGTTTCAATGGTACACATTAACACAAATTATACTATGTTCATGTTCGACACACTTTTGTAAATGATTTAAACTATCTTTCATCTATGATTTCATTGGCCAACCTCTACATAAATAGAGGTGAATCCCAGGGAATGGCCTCCCTGACGGGAGCCCAGAACCTATGCTCAAATTTTTAAAATCACAGGATCAAGATGATTGTATTTCAGCTATGATTTCATTGGCCAACATTTAGATATACATATGTAGATGTGTACTATTGATGTTCCGGGTTTTATCCATCTTGAATCCCAAAATCGAGAAGGGTCTAGATTTTTGCAAGCTCTAGAGATGAATGACCACTTCCCATAATGGATTTGAGTTGGTAGTGTGCATCACGCGGTAGGGAATGCATGAGTTCAAAGAATGTGAATTGACATTTCTTAATTTTTTTATCAGTTCATAGCTATATATGTAGACAAAAATACAACATTTATCATTCGCAAATTTGCAATGAAACATATCACATACCAGTGCGTTAAGTGTGTATGTACATTGTATGTAGCCTATTTGCAGTTGTGACTATGATTTAAAAATTTGATTTCAAAGTAATTGTAGTCGAAATCGAAGAGGACCGTGTAGTTTTCAACCCTGTGGCACATACGTGTTGTCATCAAATATTTTTCTGACCTTTCACATCTTTTCCTGACAGGTAAATTAGCGAAATGAAAAGTAAAGGAATTGGTCCGCTTGACAAATTCTTCTTGAAGAGCTCAAAGAAACAAAAGTAAGTGATTTAATAATTCAATGCCTCTGGCTTTCACGAGGTCGAAATGATATTTCAATACGCCTTGCTGTTGGCATTGCCATGAAAAATGGCTTGCCAGATGGGAATCGAACCCAGTCCTCGAAATGCTAACGCGGCACGAAGATCACCAAGACTAGCGAAGCACACCCTTCATGATCGTGTCAAGAGCAAGCATAGCTTTGGCGCTTGCTATCGTTCAAAAAAGGAAAAAAAGGAAAAATTAAAATTAGAAGGAAACGGTTGCTATCGTTAAAAATAAGTGAACCTATTACACAATCAATAACCTGTACGTGTCAGAGCATTTTGTAATTCCTATATTTGAGATAATAGATTTTCCATTAGAGACCGTAGTTGATTCCTCAAAATATACGCTGTACTTTTGGTCCTCCAATCATTAAACAGATAGGAAATAACCTTCCTTGTATTCTTTTGCAGGCACTCTACTGAAGAATTTTCAGTCAACTCATCTGCTGCTACATCGCAAGACTCCTCAATCTCTTTGACCTGCAATCGCTCCTCTGCTACATCGCAAGACTCTCAATCTCTGTGACCTGTAATCGCTCCTCTGCTACATCTCAAGACTCCTCAAACTCTGAAACCGACCCCTCAGATATTGACTTTCCAAATGAGCCATTTCAACCTGATCAGAATTACAATTTTCCTATTTGTAATGGGCGACGCTGCCAAGCTAAATGGTTCAAATTGTATAACTGGCTTCATTGTAATGAAAAGTAAGATTCTATTACCTGCTACACCTGTACAAAAGCATATCTACCTAGGCTTATCCTGCTACCTAAAGAAGCAGCTTTTCTTGCAAACGGTTTCTCTACTTGGAGCAAAGCAGTCAGCGTTTTATCGAACCACGAGAAAAGCGATCATCATTTACTTGTCCACTCGAAGTTGCTTAGCGCACGGAAATCCACTTCAACAAATGTCCAGCTTTCGCAGGCTACAAGGAAACAACAGAGACAAGCTTGGGAGGCCATGACTGCGATCGTCGGATCAATTCGATATTTGACTGCTGCAGGTCAACCTCTTAGAGGTAGTAGCGAAGAATCTGACGGAAATCTCATGCTGTTGCTGAAGGAGAGACGCAGCCCCGTAGCCAGACGCTGCTCTTAGGGGGGGGCGACTTTCTGATGAATTTTCAAAACAAAAATGAACAATGTGCTGCTTTTACATGATAGTTTTAAATAATAAAGACGGATACCGACTAGATTGAAATATGAAATTATTTAAGTATATAAAGACTACGTACTTCACATACATGAGTGCTGAGTAATTGCTGATATGCCAATTATGTACATGTACAACATATACCGCATAGGCAGATGTTAAAGCCAAAAGAAAACAATTCCTGTTCAATAATTAGTTTTTTTTCAAAAGAGCTGAAGTCTACGAGGTCATTTTGAAAAAAGGACTAAAAATTCATCCAAATCCAATGAATTAGCTCGCTCCTTTTCAAATCCCAGGAGAACCAGATTCGCTTTTCGCTCTTGTGTCATGGAATGTCGCGTAGGGGTGTCAGTTCTTGCTTCAGTAGAAAACTACTTTCACAAGTAGCTGTACTGTTGCCGATCGTAGAAACGTCTGCCAGCATCTTGTAGACATTGGGAAAGGCGAGCCGTTGCTCATAAATTTCAGCGAGAACTTCTTTGTAGTCGTTATGGTCGGCAATCGGCAACGTCCTCTCTAGTAGATTTCTCGCAACCATGAGTTCTGAATCATCTGGTATGATAATACCGATTTTTCTAGAGGTATGAGAGCATGACGAGAAAAAAATTCGACACCTTTCTTGATGCAGCTGAGGTGGCATCATACAACCATTCGTTATCTTTGAACCGACGCTTGAACTCAAACACGATGACATCGACTACTTCAAACATAATGGATTCCATTTCATTTTCTGATGATAGATCGCATTGTGTATATCCAGCTCCAGTCCGAAAGTAAAACGAAAGTAGTTTTCGGAAATGTGAAGACATCAATTTTCATAAATTTTCGTTAACTTAAAAATTATAGTTTCAAAAATACAGAAATTATAGTTTCCAGTCCATTTAACCGTATCTTCACCATGATTTTCTAGGGGGGGCGAAAAATTTTGCAGGTGGGGCACCGCCTCCGTGGCCCCCCCCCCTTAGCTACGGGTCTGGAGAGACGTACAGATATTCCTGTTTTGGATTCATGGCTCTCTCACAGAGATAAATGGCTCAGCGCAGACATTCAAAATGAAGTAATCGAACTACTGGCACATACCTTGCAGAGATCTCAAATGAACAAAATGAAAGATGAAGCAACATTTTACTCGTTTATAGCGGACAGTACCACAGACAAAGGAGGTGAGGAGCAATTTTCCATCACATTTTGCTACGTCTCTCAGGATAGCTTGGATGTTGCAGAGCTCTTTGCTGGTCTGTATCAACCAGGACAGTCGTTGACAAACTGCATCATTGACGTTATTCGCCGAGTCGGACTAGATGCAAGAAATCTCAGAGGAGTCTGCTTTGATGGAGCTTCTAATATGTCAGGACGGCTTGATGGGGTACAAGCGAACTTGAAAAGGATACAACCGAAATGCCTGCATGTGCACTGTTGCAATCATGCTTTGGATCTTGTCGTTCAGGAAGTCATTCGCGAATGTGATTTGCTCAGCGATGTTTTACTGGTTGTAAAAGATGTAAGTAAAATCATAAGAGAATCATCAAAGCGACGGACATTGTATGAGACTGTTCTTGAAGACGACGAGGAAAGACCCTTGCATCTTCTGGCTGTTTGTCCTACTCGATGGGTTGTTCGAGTCAAGGCAATGCAACGATTTTTGGACAACCTTGATAGAGTGAAAGCAACTGTTAATGAACTAATAGCCTCAAAGGGGAGCACCAGACCAGAAGTTCGGTCGACTTTACGGGGACACGTCCGGAAAATGGAGAAGAAAAAATTCCTAGTGGGAATTCAAATGGCTGTAGCTATCCTGAAGCCATGCGAAGAGGTTGCTGTGACGCTCCAGACGGCAGGACTTCCAGCCTCTGATGTGAAGAGCATTGTTGAGATATTGATTACAGAGCTTGAAGGGATGAGGAGTGACGACAAGTTCAATGAAATTGAAGAAAGTGCTATGATGACGATGAAGACCAAAAAAGATTCAAGCATCAACGCAGCTACATCAGAGACTACACGATCATCAAAACTACCTTCGAGATACACATACACTGTCGAAGCTTACGGACATCGAAGAACTGACTCATCGGATAAGAATCTGAAAGTATCTTATTTCGAAGCCATCGATCGGGTAACAGCAGAACTGAAAAGACGATTCCATCAGCCAGATTTTGAAACAGTAAATAATTTCGAAAGTGTTCTTCATAGAAGAGACAAAAGTGTCAATGAGTTGAAATCAATTTTGCCTGTTCACCACACTGACTTCAATCTAGAGTCTTTAGCTGCACAGCTACGAATGCTGTCGTCTTTCTTGAAGACGGAAAATGTGGATGATCCAACACAAGCTTCAGCGTTGCTGAAGCATTTAGCCAAACAGCCGAAAGCCGTTAGGATTTTGCTTTCGGAGGTAATTAAACTCATTCAGATAATCATCACCATACCAGCGTCAGCCTCATCTGCTGAAAGGACATTCAGTGCCTTGTGCCGCCTAAAGTCTGATTACCGATGTACTATGATTCAATCACGCCTAACTCACTTGATTCTTCTTCATGTACATTAAGTATCTAAACATCAGACCATGGAATTGAGCATTTCCTCTATTATGAGAGAGTTTGCTTCCCGTACTCCCGAGAGGAAAGCTCGATTTGGCAACGATGTGTGGTGAGATGTAATGACCTAAAGATGTACATGTATAATCTTCATTTACATGATACTAGATTTTAGAATCAAAAATCATGTCGGGCCGAAGTGTATCGATGTGTCGACCTGGTTTTGCATTGACCAGCAGAAAGTGAAGTAGCAGTTGCCATAAATTGTACCTACATGTCACGTCAAAACCGAACCATCGGATATTTGTAAGTAGTCAAGCAGCTTTGTGACGTCTCTCAAAAATAGGTTTACAATTTTTATGAATGGGAAAATTTTGAGACACATTTGTATTTAATAGGCTGACATTGTTTACATCGTATAGGTTGACATTACTAAATGCTATGCAGTATAGTGGCGGCTGGGTACTTAGTAGTTCTTTGAAAGCTCAGAATTATTTTCATCAAATGTTGCCTTAGTAGACCTACCTTCACAAGATGAAGTTTAGATAGAAATGTCAGTATAGCTGGATTAATCATTGAATTTCAGCACATCTAACACTTTTGGAAACAGTTTTCATCGTAATAGTGTCGTTCAGACGATTCATTGCCATACTCACCTTACATACTCATGTTTATAAATTTGTTACATTGATTGCAGTACATGCAGCCTACACACGTGCATGCGCGTAGTTTTTATGAGTTTGAGTGAAATATACTCTTTGATTTCTTACTTTTGACTTTTGAGTTACATCATCCCACAAATGATACGTGTAGTACATATACATGCATGAGAATTATGTCACAAGTCTACTGTGCGCCCATGTGAATAAAATTAGTCTTGTTAGCCTCACTAAATCTGAAATATTCGGGCGATGGTGCTTGAATATAGGCCTACTAAAAATCGAAGGGTTGTCCATGAAAAAAAAAATTGCTACCCCTAGTAAAAAATCGTTCCGACGCCCCTGATTTCGCTTCTATAACTTTCCGTCACTTAAGGAAATTCGATCGCCACGCGCACGCAGCTGAGAGAGTTCAGTCACATTGTTGGCAGCCTGTGATGGCCGTGGCCGCATCTGCGTGCAGACTGAGAAGTAGTGGTCGATAATATTCTCCCGCTGCCAATTGTTGATGCCTGTGACTCATAGTCCCTGCTTATAATTATTGTCCGCCCAGACGTGAAACAGAAAGCTGCGCAAGTCAGGCGCAGTAGCTTGTGCACTCTTCGCGCTCGTGGTTTATCGGACCCGTGTTTACATGTGCTGCTTGCTATTACAAACGTCAGCGCATCAAGAGGATATTTCTACTTACACACCGTTATTTAGTCGGTTTTGTGATCGTCCATGTTTTCATCATCTTACTTCGTTAATATCATGCACAATACATGGAGCACAATCTACTTACGACTACCTCAATGACCTGCAATGTGTCCAGTTATATGGATTTACTATCAATTCTCTTTCAATTATCAACAAATCGAAAATGAAAAGCACTCGTATGTAGTCAGTGAGTTCTTTCACTCAATGAAGCCATCAAGTTCCTTTGATTCATGTATCAGGATTATAGAATTAAAAAAGCATCTATTGGATCAGACTACAGAAAAAGGGCAAGTTTCTAAATGTTTTCAGATTTAGCTTGTCAATTTTGTTTCAGCATTTAACTGCAAGTCTAGGTGCATGTATTTTGAAATCCCAAAGACAAAATCGAAGGAGAGATTTGGGCATGGATTTGGGTTCATTGATCATGAACGTATAGACCTTTCTATTAGTGATTACTGTTATATCTGCTCTTACTTTTACAAATGCTAAAAAGTTATAAGCGTCATACTTCATATAATTTACTGGTAACAACAAAATATCTCAATTACTCTTAGCTGTGTAGCAGACTTATCACAAGGAGTCCTACCAATACTTTGAATTCATTTGTGTGATGAAAAAAAAGATGTCACATTCTCAAGGCTTATTTACTTCGAATTCAATATGTGAAATTGAGTTGTGCATGTTTATCAGTTTTCAAGTCGACGTTTCTCGTTGAATAATCGATAAAAAGTTGATTGTGTCGTGAAAAGAATTATAATTAAATGGAATTATGTTGAAATGATATTATATTATTTTTAAATCCGTAATTTCTGATTGCTTGTATTTAAAATAGCACAAACATCTGGGCATGTTGAGACAGAGTAGTTGCATGCTAAAAATTTGAGAAACTATGAGCATGAAAGAATTTGATTAGCGCAATAAAACCCATTGTAATTTAGCACTTCAATATTTAGATGTGTATCAGGCTATAGGCCTACTTATACTATAGCATTAATATTTGGATGACAAATAATTGAAAAATTTTTTGAAACAGTTTAACATGCGGCAAGATCTAAAAATTCTATTTCAGGACCGCAAAAAGTTTAGGTGGATAATGTTTTTTATCAATTTCGACAATTATTATTGCTATTCGATTTCTGCTTAAGTGTATAATTTTTCTATCGTTTCTTAAAGATGCATCCATCAAGGAAACATGTTTAAATAGGTCATTATTTCCATTTTAATTTCCATTGAATTGAAAACCTGTAGCTATCGCCTGTGGTAATTACTTATTTCAGAATTGCCACATTTAAAAAAATACCATCAATTTGATATTTCGAGTCGTTTAAGAAAAATAATCAAGCACACCAAAGGTATAAATGCTACACCACGAACTACACGTTGTATACGGCTACATGCAATCCGTATAATTATGCGCACAAGACTAGTTTTGTGTTAAAGCCCTACAATGGGTTTAGTTGTGCAATTTAATCAATAATTCTTCATGCTTTGCGACAAGTATAAAACAATCAAAATGCAAACTCATTGCTACTCTTTCATCTGAATTTGTGTTGACTTAGTACACATTATGCTTCGCACTTTCGCACTTATTGTAGGCCTATGTATTGTGGTCACATGTTTGCTGTATGCCCATATGTCACCATGAATTACTTGAAGAGATGTCATATAAATAGTAGAGACAAGAGGATATTATGTGTGTATGTGTTTGTAGATTGTGTTTTTAAACAAACTGTTTGGATATCAAAATGAATTTACATGTATCAATTTTATAATAAAAATTCAAGCGCTCCTGAATATTTTCATCGCATGAATTGTTGAAAAAGCGGTCGGCAATAGGCTACATACTCCGTTTTTATTTGCGGATCATATTTTTCTAAAAAAAGTTACTTGAATATCAGAATGAAATTGATAAATACTACGAGTATTGATTAGAAAATTGTTAATAAATTGATAATAATCACAATTTGTCCACTCCTGAATTTCTTCATTTGCTATCAAAATTCCAGTGAATATCGCATGCCACATTGTCGAAGATTAAATGATCCAAAAGCAATTTTCTTAATTATCTTTACTATAGTGCCTAATATTACTATAAATGATATCTCTTTTAAACTTTGAGTAGGCCTACCCATGGAATGTAAATTGAGGGTAGTTAAGTTTGATAATTCTGCTCTGCACATCAGCACAAAAGTTGTCTTCATTTTACAGGTGTTGATTGCTGAGGCTGTGCAAACTCGTCTTATCTGTGCATCGATGACTCAAGACCTGACCTACGTTCGGCTGCTTTTCTATCTTGTTATTTGAGCTAATTAGCCCCGAAAGCTACTGGAATTTTATTTACCCATAAGTCTCTCATACCCGCAACGTCCAAGTGATCATCAGATTCGGACAACCGCCTTGTGATCCAACCAAAGATGCTTTTGAGTTACCTCGCATCATCGCCTCAAATTTCATTTGAGTAGTGAATGTTACTCTGTTGAATTGTAACAGAGAAAGTGGTATCACCTCTATTCTTTAAAATGCGACTGATAACGGCGCGACGGTGTTCGACTCGAAATGACAGTGTTCCAGATGACGTGAAATACGCATTCGGGCTGTGGGCATGTTTTCTGTTTGGAAGGATTTTCAAATGAAGGATGATCAAATCCGGATAGAGAAATTTCCCATATATGTTGATAAAAGTGATTTTCATCAAGATTATTTGTATTTGATCGTTCGATGTGTGCTACTATATAAACGTCATCTTGTATGGTGGTAAAGCTTTCTTCATTTGCTAAATTCTTAAGCGGATGAAAAATTGTGTTTTTGAAAGATGTCCATCCCTTCTGCTGTTTACTTGGGAGAGAAGGGCTCAGTTTTTGTAATCTCGTTATCCTACAAAGTAAAATTTTAGTAGGAATATTTTACCAAATGTGTAGGCCTAACTACTGTTTTACTGCGAGGTTACTATTGTACGGAAAGACGATCATGTTTGAAATTTGAATAAAGAACACTTACTTCAGTTTAAAGCGCTATATTCTGTAGGCCCTATAGCTTAAAAAGAAGCGCATCGTGTCATAATGTATTTGTTTTAATCAGAAGAAAACTCCATAAGCTGAATGATTGTTCAATCGTTTTTTATTCAAATTTCAAATATCTAACTATATTACTCAATAAACTATGATGGCACCCTTGCGGTCGACAAAGCTCCGTCAAGAAAAATCTAAAGAATATTTCAGAGTAGCATCTTCCGAATAATCGTTTGCGCTGCCATTTTATATAGGTTTGTTATCAGGGATCGCAATTTTCCGTTTTTTACGAAATTAAACTAATGTAGGCTAAATATTTCAAATTTACGCATTCAAACCCCGGTTTTTCCCGATTTTCCGTTTTATGTAGCTCACCTTGTTTCATTATCGTCATATAAGCAATGATCAGCAAAATTTAGAGCATGTAAGAGTTTATGAACCTCAAATATGAAGCAACCAATTCCCGGTCAAAACATTGCAAGATTAATTCACAATTCTCCTGCAAATTACTTAATTGCATTTTTATATTCAATCACCATAATAGGTACGGATATAGGATGATTTTATGTGTTTAATGCATGACTCCATATTGCATGAAGCCCGATATTTTCAGCGGATGTTCCAAGTGACCCAGCAGTTTGTGATTCCAGTTTTATGTCATTTTGCTCATGTCAAATTACGTCATTGAAATGTAAATAAATATGCCTATCAACAATTGTGATATTTTCCTTACTTATATCGTTGAACGGGTAATGAGGATGTAAGGTTGAAAATCAGTTTAAAGAAGATTTTATATTAACAGAAAGTAGTTAATAAAACGTTGATCACCCCACTTTCTTCAACGTTTTTAAGTAACGTTGAATCAACGTTATATCAGCGGCCAAAGCGTCACGATATCAACCATCCATCAACGTTGAATCAACCGTTTATCAACCAAAATCTCGTTGAACATCAACGTTTTTTCACCGTTGATTCAACGTCATCTTTTTAATTGGGTAGATATCTACAATGGAACGTATTTTAGTGCCTTCCGCATGTACGAGCATGAATGCATGAGGAAGAGCCTCCCTCCTTCCGGGGAAACACGACACGTCTGTTCAGGATGCGTCTTTCATGCTGGGATTCGTGCACATGAGCTGTGATTTCTTCGGAAAAAAACATTATCAAGTTCCCGTGCGTATCGCAGCTTGATCCGTAGGGCCTCATGTTGAGCGGTAAACTGATCAGATTGCTTCTAGTCAACAAATCAACTCGTTTCATTCAATACGGATCCCTGCTGAATCAATTTAATCAGAAATTGATCGATTCTGTGTATGTCAAGTGTCTATTTCTTAGAAAAAGAAGGCTTATCGCCGCGGATTTGAAAGGAATAATAGCCTGAAGCGCATTCTAAAAATGACAAGTTTTTTACGTGAGTGTAGTATTCATACTGTGGCAGTTTAACCATATTCATCCGAAGTGGGTCCGGGAGCTCTTGTAACTCTTTTGATATTTCTCCAAAACTGTAATGAGTGTCACTCAAGTATTTTTAGCTTATATTACTGTGTGTTTCTGATTCAAATTTCAAAAAATCCGGCCCCTGGGAACATTGACCTTTATTTAAAGTGCTTTTTGAAAGTCGAGCATTTTTATCAGTTTTATGCAAAATTATCCTTCATGATGAACTCAAATTATATGGACCATTGACAAAGGACAAATGAAATTATAATGAAGGTATTCAGTCATCCATGAATGTCGATGTGATTATTACCGGGTAGATGAACAATGACAGTAACCTTTTAAACTCTACTCATAATAGCTTTATAAGTAGTATCGTTAGTCTTCCGTTTCTCGTAATGGATCCAAAGTCAAAGAGGATAAGTTGTCATGCCTCACAATGATGCATTCATTTACTTGGATGAACGGTTTCTGTTCTTCTTCTTCAATTACATACATTTTCAAAATCTCTCTTTCAGCTGCGTACAGGAAACATTTTTCCCAACATTGTCTTGAGACGCTTTCATACGACAACTGATTATGTGAAACTGCCATCAGTTTCCAAAAGACACTCAAGACAGTGGAATTCAAACCAACAATGGCTATTTACAAAAATTATCTCATCCCCAGTGCTAATTTAGTTGTGGATGTACTTTTTTGTGAAGTGGCCCAGCAGTATTTGTACGATGCACCACTGTAATATTGTTCTATAAATAAATAAATAATTTTCATGAGATGGGCGACAGGTGTTGCGGGTATACGTTGACGTCAGCCTCAAGGCAAAGAACATTTAGTCGGGGAGCTACTGACACTTTCTGCCCAAATTCGCGCATAAAGGGCTTAGTAGCATGGATTTGTAGATCCTGAAACGCTGAATACAAAAATCAAATTCTTGAGTGTCACAGCCAGTCGCTTTCGGATATAGGCAAGGTTAAAGGATTCCCATTGGAATTCAATCGTAAAATTCAATAAATATGTATGGATTGTGAGACACTTGGCAATTTTCTTACATTTTCTTTTGCAGAAAGGAAACTATTTGTCAGCATGCCATGAAATTTGAAACATGATTGAGTTCAGAATATCAACTTCGATATAAAAGTTGAAGTGAGTCACATGATTCAGTACTTGATGTCTGAGAGACTTTACAAAATGAGTAAATTTCATGTTTTGACTTAATTTTGGTGATTTTACTTATTTTGTAGAGGCTCTCAGACATCAAATACTGAATCATATGACTCAGTTTTACTTTTATATCGAAATTGATGTTCTGAACTCAATCATGCTTCAAATTTCATAGCATTCTGATAAATAGTTTCATTTCTGCAAAAGAAAATGTACGAAAATTGCCAAGTGTTTCACAATCCATAGATATTTCTTGAATTTTACGATTGAATTCCAATGGGAATCCTCCTTACCTAGCGACTGGTTGTGACACTGGAGAATTTGATTTTTGTATTCAGGGTTTCAAGATCTACAAATCCATGCGATTGAGCCCTTTGTATGCGATTTTAGGAAGAAAGTGTAGCTCCCGGACTTATTAACATGGATATCTTTGCACGAGTTGTGTAGGTAATTTTGTTTTTCACCGATATCATGACCATTATGACTAATCTAATTCTATGGTGAAATAATAAGCGGGTTTTATATAATTCAATCGCATATATCTATATAGAAATCTATAATTCAACCAGTGCAATAATGAAAATTATTGCAGTAATCTGCTTTACAGGTAAAATAAAGTGACAGGATATCTACATGATACGCACGGTGAAAAATAAAGACTGTTTATAGCACTCTTTGGAAAACAAAGACCTTTATTATGGAAGCAATGATCATAGAGATTATTGCACTGTCAAATATAAATGAAATTCAATAAATAATGAGCATAAGTGTTCGTACAAAACCGAAGATCACAGTGATGAAATCTCCACATGCAAGATTGAGCAGAAATTCCAACGAACTCTTTATGAATGCATCAAATTACGTGATAGTAATAACCTATCATCAATGTGATTATCTATCAATGTAACGTCAGAGTCAGCTAAATTAGCCGTTTCGTTGTTTTCTTTAAGAATGAATTATATCCAATTGAATACACCTCATGACAAGGAACATTTTCTTTGTCTCACAATTAATATTCTGATACTAACCTATTTCTATTCAAAAACTCGTAATAAATCGTTATCAGCTATTTCTGGGGAATGTCTTTTGTTTTTTTCATTGATTTTAGCCTACCTGCAATTTGTTTCATAACTTTTGTAAATAATCTTTCGAATAACCTTGATTCTCTTTATTTGTTCCAACCATCATTCATGTTTCCAAGGAATTGATCGCAAATATTTGTTCTTCTCTGACAACTTCTATTTTTGTGAATTATGTCTTTTCTGGAATATGTTTTGCAAGTAGTCTAAAATGATAAGTCAACATACATTGCCAAGAAATTTTGTGAGATAAGGTCCTGTATTCGTATTGTACAATTCTCATGCCCACTATAGTTATTGTCCTTCCATATAAGATGTGTTCAGAAGATTGGATTACCGTTGACGTCATTATGTTTTGAAAACGTTTATTGAGAAGTACAAATATTTTGTGTTATAGCTTTCAATGAAGCGCCCCACTTCCATATGAATGCAGTATTATATAAGCGTGAGTCTATAAATCACATCATTATCAAAACATAGATATCGACTAAAATATTCGAATGTCAAAGGTTATCTAAATACTACTTAGTAATGGCAGATCAATTGATTTTAAAGTGATCGATCTTAAAAATGCTTTGGATTAATTGAAATGTTTGAAAGTGAAATTTCAAAATCATTTTTGAAGACAATGTTTTCAAACAAGTGCTACGAACATGTAATTCGTGGCTTCCGCCATTTCATCTACTTCCGACCATCTCAGCTGAAATTATCTGGAAAGGAGTTACTTAGGTTGGTTGTAGCGTTACAGTTCGGGAGCTACGAAGTTGTTCAAGGAGCGAGGTCGACTCTGAAACTTTCACGCACCGGCGCATCTGCGGACTATTATCAATAATCGAATTGTCAAGTCATCAGAACTAAACAGATAGACTTGTAAAGCTTTCATGTTCTTTTATAGCTGTTTCTAGCATTCTACAGCTTACAGTGTAGCAACAATGATCGCTGATTCTCCGGAAAAGTAGTTCTCATCTAATATACCTGCCATTGAAATTCAAACTGATCGCCCCTTGCTCCCACCAGTCTGCTGCAACGGCTCCAACGTCCCCTGTTCTGGGCTTGGCGTTGCAAGGTTTTCCATTGCTGGGTGACATAAACATTGAAATTCAAACTGACTGAATGAATGTCAGATCAAATTGATTTTTTAGTATAAATTGTAATATCTCAGCTATCACCGATCTCATATGATTCTCCAATGAGGTTCCATTCTCTTCTGCGTTGAAAGATTTGCATTATAATTATCATTCTGTAACCTCCTGACCAACAGTTGTTATTTTCGTTCTCTCGACTGAAGTTCTGACGATTCGAAAACTGTGATCCCATCAGGTTAGAAAATAAAAATAGTTGGATTCAGACGAGTTTAGCGTCAGTGCTGAGAATAAATCACGTAGATAAAGCAAATGAGAGATAGTGCTTTTGATTTGCTCAAATTCTTATCTTCCTGTGATTTCTGGCTATTTAAATAGCTCACGTTTCCTTGCTTATCAATTCCATAAACTATGATAACTTCAACTTGAATAAGAAAGTAAATGATTTATTATCTTTAATCTTTGGCATCAAATTCATCATTAAAATATTTGTTAAGATAAGCTCCGAGTTATCTGCTTGGCCAAAATGGTTTTAAGACGGGGGTGCTTACCGGCCTCTTTCTGGCCATTGATAAAAGATTATGATGACGATTGAGTTCTGAGCTACACCGGCAGAATGCACGGCATTGTCCTTTAGCTTACTCGCAGGTTTTGCCGTTCGGATAATGCCACTTTTAAATAGGGGACTTTGAATTGCCGGAATTCGCGGTATGATGTAATCAGCACGGAGATAAGTTACCCATGGGCATGTAAAACATAGTAGAAATCCCACCATTCTCTTTTTGCTAGCTAGCTTGACCATGGAAGCTAACTGGTCGATTACTAGATATGCGAGCGACTAGCCGGTTGGTTTTCCAATTCCACCAACATTGCTGACCAATATTGCATGCAACAATATCATTGAAGCATCATATTCGATTATCAGTTGCTCATGAGGAGGATTGTTATGAGGATGCAGCAAGGTAAACAACATGCTTTAAACTTATGATTTGCAAAAGCGATTTTTATATTTTGTGCACTACTGATGAGAACAATATGGGATACAAGTGCATCTACATTATAATATCATAGCTCATTTGAAACCTGAGAATGAGCTATAGAGCTATATAAAATGAGAAAGCTCTGTAATAGACTTTTGTATTATGGTATTGGATAGATGCCCCTTTCTTTCCATCACTTGCGAGCATCTGTGTAGCATTATCTGATGTTGTAAGCGGCTGATTATAACATAGCTGTGGCTCTATTAACTGAACTCCTGAACCCACAGAATTAGTTCGTTTAACCGTATCACTTTGCTAGAAGTGAAAACTGATTCAAAACGATGGCACATGCAGAAAACTTTAGATACTTTGCTGAGTTAGGAAGAATAGTCGTGCGTCGCTTGCGGATTGCTGTGAATTCCATCAAAATACTCCGATCGTCACGACTCCTTCAGATTCGAAGAAATCAGATCATTGCGCAAAAGTTTTCTCGATAATCTTGGTCCTTCCGATCACTATTTAAAAAGTTAGCAGGCGCATCAAAAAACGTTCACAAACTTCTCTGTAGAACTTGACATCGTCTGTGTCTCTTTGCTGTGTGATCCGGTTGATAACAGTCACTGAAACTTCGCACAATTTGACGTGTTTAATGTGCCTTTTCATACGCATTACATGTTCCCATTATTCCTTTCTAGTCAAACAGAAGAAGAGACGATCTATCTAATTCTATGGCTGAACTACTTGCCACCAGAAGAAATGTTTGATGGGTAAAGTTGAGTATTGATAGATTGTTCAAGAGTGATCACATTTACGAGCCGTGCAGTACCTGGTTGCAACTTCTTACCGCATGAAGATACGAGAGAGAAATATTTGGCTTCGACAAAAGGCAAGCTGTCGAAAGAATTTGTTGCATTCAAATGACAATGCACATGAAGAAAATGAGGAAATTCAAAGGGTTGCAAGCAACAATTCAGACGAACAAAACAAACGAAGGTTTTAGTGATTGTCCAACATGCCTACAAATCGCACTATGTGGATGATCAAAATCATGATTCTAAAGAGAATTTGAAAGAATTTGAAATATCTGGAAATCTTTATTCCAACATGCAATCACATTTCCTAAAGATTATCGCAATTTCATTTCTGATAAAGTTCCATTTACTTATCACTCGTATCTCGTGAGAATTATTCGTTCACTCAAAGCAATTTGCTTGTTTCTTGAGACTGCGCATTTGTTGCATGCACCTTTTCGCTGATGTGAATGTTTCTTTCATATCATTTCTTTCCTATAGTCATTGGAAGTTGTAGCTCAATTTTGCAAAGTTGGTCAAAACCTATTGGGTTTTAATCACGGAGGTTACCAGACATCAACACATGGATTCTAAGATTATTCAAATCACATTCTCCTAATCGAGCGATAGTGGCAAAATAAAGTCAATGAATATACATAGCTTACGCGATATGTAATACGTTTAACCAGTCGCGTAACCAGGATTTCATTTCGGGGGGGGTGGTGGCTACGCCACTGAGTTTAATAGAAGAATTCATAAATAAAACGTGACTTCCTGATTGATAAAAAACGAATTTCACGATTACTTGAATGAAAGGACCCAATCACTTTTACTTCGATGGTTTTATAAGTCTGGCTTTGAACTTCAGAGTCAGAGACCGAAGCATCACTAACTTCCAGCCTCTGTCTTATTTCATTAAATGTAGATATGGATAGTAATACAATGAATATGGATCTAAGGTGAAGGCGGGTTATTTCGTCTCAAAAACTCTTTCATTATTACTTCATTATTACAATAAGCAGGTATTCATGTATCGATGTACTGATTATTTGATTCATTTGCATGCAAATAGTTTTCTGCTCATGGACAGCTAGTCCTGACTCCGGATAAATTTCAAAGCCGCAAAAATGCACATGCACATGCAAATTTAATTCATTGTTTGCCCAATCAGCGACAACCTAACGCGGGTTTGTTTTTGCTTTGAAGAAATCATTATCCTCTAAGACCACAATCACGTTCCCCCCTCCCCTTCGACGTCAGTTTAGGCGGCTATCAATTTCGAGAAAAGCTTTATCCCTTCCAAATTTTATAAATAAAAAGAGAGGCCACATTTTATTTTAATTGCCTCAACATGCTTCGGTCAGCTGTCTTTCGGATTCAACGCTGGGCTGAGGTTACAACGATGCAACTCGACACAAGTGAACTCAATCTGACGAAACGATGCATGCGGCGTGACAGATTTTGTTGTTGACTTTCTTGTAATGCAGTATTATGACTTTCCTTTTTAACATCCGATTCAATAGCCGATTTTGTCCTCTGTCATTCAGTATTAATCATGATATCGGTCTTCGACCGACTGTTTTCCTGCTTGCTTCTGTGTTTCATCTGTCATGCCCAAAAAATTAGACAAGTCGTCTCATCTTTTTGACTAGACAGGAAGCATTGGAACATGTAACGTTAATGAAATAACACAATCTGCTGACATAATACCATAGCAATCGAACAATGAGCAGCCAGTTCAACATTGAACACGCCAAATTGTGCAAAGTTTCAGTGACTGTTATCAACCGAATCACACAGCAGAGAGACACAGACAATGTCAGGTTGTACAGAGAAGTTTGTGAACGTTTTTTCATGCGCCTGCTAACTTTTTAAATAATGATCGGAGGACCCAACATTATCGAGGAAACTTTTGCGCCATGATCTGAATCTTCAGAATCTTCGAATCTGAAGGAGTCGCGGCGATCAGAGCATTTTGAAGGAATTCACAGCAATCCGCAAGCGACTATTTCTCCTATCTCTGTAAGACACTAAGAATTTCTTTTTGCCCTAAGTTTCAGCATGTGCCATCGTTTTGAATGAGCGTGCACTTCTAGCAAAGTGATACGCTTGAACAATATTATTCTGCGATCACGCCGCATCCATCGATTTTCGTCAAATTGTGTTCACTTGTGTCAAATTTCATCGTTGTATCCTCAGCCCAGCGTTACACCTGAAGTAAAGCTGGCCGAAAGATGGTGTGCCAATTAAATCTAAAATCAAATGTGGCATCAATTTGCTGTGAAGCAGTCTCGTCCACAGCATGGAGAATTCTCCGTGTTGTAGCTCTCAAAGAATGTTGAATCTCCGCACATTGTGAACTCCCCGCCCCTTCACGACTCCGACTGATTGACCTGACTGCAGTTCGATGCAATGATTGATGACTTGCTTTCATTTTCTTAATCGACATGTCTTAAATCTTCAACCAGCCTTCACTAAATCGGAAGCCATTATCCAACAGGGACAGGAAACTCGATTATATTCATATCCAATTATTAGAATGTCTTCAGGAAGAGATGCTGGGTTGATAGATCATCCGAAGAATTCTATTAACTTCAATTTCTAATTCTGGCGGCCAATTTGTTGATTAGGCTGCTTTTCTAAAACATGCATGCTAATGTGTGAATGCGGAGTCAACGTCTATCGGTGCGAGAGGTTCTTCACAGTCATTTTTAGTTCCAAAGAGATACTTCTTGAAAGCAATTTCTCCCTCAGTTTCAACAAGTTTATTTACATTTCATTTCAACAATTCCATTTTCACTGAAAAGGGGTAGAGAAGTGTCATGCACATAAAGATAATACGATATTCATATGCAGCACAAGAGCGCAACATATTCTATTGAGGCTAGCAATCTGAAGCACATACTACTTATAAATTTGATAGCAGCAGCACAAAACACGATCTAATTTTACCACATTTTCAAATTAAAAAAATCATACTTCTGGGTGGAAAAGTTACTTCAGATAGATCATGTGAAGCGTAAAACACTCGACCTATCAGAATGCTGCGAGAAATTGTCAGGACTGAGTCAAAGATGTCAAATTTGATATTTAACACCACTTCCTCGATCCCTGGTGATTTTCTCAATATTTTTACAATCATTTCGATGCATTTGTAGTCGCCTGCGGAAGGAGGGACCGCCAAATTGCTTTTGCATTTTTTAAGAAATGTTTGAAAATTTGATTTTTAAAACTTTTCTGAATTTTTTACTTCATTTGAGGGTCTACAGAAATTTTCTCGCAACGAAAAAGTCATGAATTTTGCTTGGAACTTCTATGGTTGGGTATCAATTGAGCAGTCCAAGAAGAATTTTCTTCAACTTCGCTGCGAGATCGGTGATGCAGGCCGTCAAAGACCTGTATGACTTTTCACAAAATAGAAAAAATAGAAAATTTCGAATAAGTCAAGGCCACGCAAGTGACTTTCTCCCCCGATATTTTTTTTTCCGATTTTTTTATTTTTTCATTTAGATAGACCCAAATGATGAAAATATGTGAATTTCAAGAAAATCTGAGAACCTTTGCCACTCACTTTTTCCGAAATTTGTCCCTTTGATGTAGAATGACCCACAATAGCTTATACGACATACGACCATTCGAAAGTCCTATCCGGTCAACTTCTCTTCTGCTTTCTCTGCTTGATACTGTCCTTTTAGCGTCCCCTCCTTGTCTTCCTTGTGTTGTGTCATACACATCTCTTCACTTCTCCCGTCCGTTCCTCCCCACCCCATCTGCCCCCTACATGCACTGCCCACCACCTCACTTTCTCTGTCACCCCCTTCTCTCACCACCGTTTTTTCCTCTCAATCCCAAACTCCCTCTCTCCCCATTCACATTTGCAACATCTTTTGGCTGCTGCTTTTAGTGCCTTCGTTTTCTACTTTCCAAACATTTTCCTCGATCCCTGCTGACCAATTTTTCTGTCTGCCAGCACTCCTACCACTTTCCTGTGTGCCCCAACTCCGGCCTGTAGAAACTAGCACATCACAAAAATAGCAACTTCCAATCCGTAGCAAATTCACAGAAGCAAATTTCGCTTACAGTACAAGCTATGGACTTCCCGTCCACCTCAAAACCGATAATAAATAGTCCCGACAGCTCTTCCTACGGGCGCAAGCAAGGTGACTGATTCATCATCTCACTTTAATGTTGACCATCATAAACTCTGACAGAACTTTTTTCATGATAGAAATCATGCGATATGATGAATTATTTATTGAGAATAATAAACAATAAGAAATGTTCTAGTCACAGAATTACCTGTAGATTCATCTGCGCGTGCTTCGGTTTCCTAGAAAGGAAGAATTGTATGCAACCTTAATATCGAAATGGCACATCACAGAACTAGACAACTTGCTCCTTCTCGAATGGATAATTCGTGTATCACTTGCTATTGGAAATGGCAAACAATAAGCTGTCAGCAGAGGACACCAGAGCCAGTGAGAGATGCGTGCGTGCTGTGATATCACTTCGCACACACCAAAACACACATCCCTGTCTTGGCTAACATTCGATTCAATGTATGCACTATACAGTGAGCAATGCCGAGGAGAGGGTGTGAAAACATCAAGTGAACTAATTTTCGTGCGCCTGCTACTTTCTTAAATAATGATCGGAAGGGCCGACATTATGGAGAAAACTTGTGGGCAATGATCTGAATTCTTCGAATCTGAAGGAATTTTGGCAATCGAAGCACTTTGCTGGAACTCTCATTAGTCCGCAAGCGACGCACGACTATTTTTCCTATCTCTGTAAGGTATTAGGAATTCCTTCTTGCCCACTTAATAGGTTCCTCGATGTGCCGTCAATTTCGTATTAATCACACTTCTAGCAAACTGAAGCAGATAAACAAAATATCTAATTCTGTGGTTCTGGCAATACAAGCTAAAAACTTGCTATAACCATTATTGCAAAGCTATAAACGTGCTTTGTTTCTGCATATGGTCGACGGAAATCTTGCTGTTATATAGGTCTTGATAAAACGTTTGTATTCTCTCTGTTATTTCTTTTCTGTCGCTGATAATTGCTCCGTTTCGTCCTTCATGTCAAAGATATTTTCTTTCCCGGTTGTAAGTTTCTTGTTCAGCTGTTTTATGCTCTTATTGTTTTCAATTCCTTTTTCACCAATTTCGTATTGTGATTTCTTAGATCAATCAATCTTCATGCTCTTGCTTATTGTTTTGAACAGGTAGTACTGGATACATGTTACCAGCAGCAGCAAAAAGCCGACCTCACCGGCTGTGGAAAGTACCAAGTGGAAAGTATTAAGTCTCAAGCCATAATTTTTGGTATGGTCGAGACAAACCTAAAACACAAAAGTCGCAAAGATAGCACTTTATTGGGCGAGCGCTTTCGAAAAGCAAGGATGAAGTTGATACTTTTCTAAGACAACTTAATTCTAAGGAAAGAAACATTCAATTCACCGTCAAGCATTCGATAAATGTCTCTATCAACTTTCTTGACATGACCGTTACTCTCAATGATAACAGTCTTAGCTGTAAATGGTTCATGAAGCCTACTAACAGTGGCCCGTATATCCCGAGTAGCTCATATTGTCCTTCGCAATACAAAAAGAACACCATTGTGGCCTTGAAAAATATATCGGAAAGGCTTACTACTTATAGTTGCGATAAAATCGAAAATGATAAAATCATAAAAGAAATCTTCCAAAGGAACGGCTACCACCCAAAATATATTCAAAAATGCATGAGCAAAAAAAGGTCCCAAAATACACAGCAGAATTCTGATGAGTTTAGCGAAGACAAAACCAAAATCTTTTATGGCCTTCATTTCATCAAGGAATGTGAAAAAAATCATAGCTTAAGAAATTCATAAAATCAACAGAATTTTAGATAAAACCAAAATTGTACCGTATTTCAGAACCTACAAAACTCAACAAATTTTCAAAAAAAAGATACTATCCCCTCTAACGTGTGCTCCTCCTTAGTATATGAATTCAAATGCGAACACTGTGAGAAGTGTTACATCGGAGAGATGCGCCGTCACCTGCAAACCCGCATTAACGAACATATCAAAGGTCGCCCACTGTCAGAAATCTCGACACACATTCACCCACCAACACACAACAGCTTCAGAATACTCATGCGCACAAACGACACAAAAATAACAGAAACCCTTTTCATCAAACAATACATCACACAGAATAAAAGCCTACTGAACAACCACAGCACATGAGAAGAATTGTTTTTATTTTAATTGGATTGATTTGATTTTAACTCGCGCCACCTGAAATTGCATTTTTGCTTGCTTTTACCGTTGAATGATGCCTGTAGATGAGTGGAAATACTCGAAAGCGCTCGCCCAATAAAAGGCTGTCAAACCTAAAACTTTGAAAATTGTTACACTCTGCATTCTTGCCAAATACTCAGCACAAAAAGAATGAGAGTAGGATAAATAACATCTGGGCCACATGGAAGATAGTTTCCGTGCCTAATGTGATTCCGAGTTCATTTATTTATTATACAGACCGCTTCATTAATCGTTGCACAACGGAAAACTTGACATTTTCTTTCGTTATCTTATCACATGTAATTGCAAAGTCAACCAACAGATGCACCTTGTAACGTATGTTAATACTGTTGGTCTGCTCAGCTGATTGCTCAATATAGGATCCGACCGCACACAAGTATTGATGTTATTTACAACACAAAGAATTTGCATGAGATGTTCATGAACCGCATCAAATAAGTTGTCGTCTGTTTATTGGTAACTAATGGGTCCAACTGTAAATCACAGCATTTATCGAGTAATCGATGACGCCGCAGATCGAGAAACAATAGAATCATGTCGTGAAGCCGGCTAGAGACATCTGGTGGTGTGACGCGTGTGTGCTTTATGCACAGTTGATTATCTCAATGACCTCAAAGCCAGCAAAAGAAGGATTGGCACAGTGGTCAAAGATGATTCTTAAATTTGTAAGAGAACGGATGGGCCGATTTATATAAAACCTACATATTCTTGGAGCTGATAACATCAGCTTCCATTTAAGACCATGGACGAAAATTCTAGCTGAAGTAGAAGCAAAGTGAAAAAGTTGGTGTGTTGAAACGGTTAACTTTGCCTTATCTTGCAGTCACTTGGAAGGAAGTGAATTGACGCAAGTTCTAGACAACTTGAATGAAAATACTCTAAATTTTGTCAAAATTCAAAAAACATGATATCATCTAAGCGCTTATTCAAAGCCTGATTCAATGGGAATAATCTAAAATTTACATTTCGTTTAGTTCCCTCTGTAGGCAACAGTAAATAAAATGACCAAAATTAAATTATTTTTAAATCTGCTGACCACAACTAAGCGGACTTGACATGAATAGCCTGCCAAATCAACAAATGAAGCATAGCCTTTCACATGGCATGAAGTTTTCTGATATTGAGCTTCCCTTTCAATGAATAACAAGTGTTTAATGTCTTTGAGCGACAATTTTGTGGTGAAACTTGCTCATGATGCATCTTTTTGTTCATTCACGAAATCGTGACTTCCATTCATCATTTAGTAATTGATGGATAGATAACTCTGTCAGACGATCTTCATTGAGAAATGCCGTCGTCTTCATGTTGAAATCTTGGGTGAAAGAAAACCTTCAATTTTTGTCTGCAGGACTTACTGACCACAACTGACTACTTGTGAAATTAAAATATATGCCACAGTAATCTATGGAGCTTGAGGTTTCATAAGGTGTAGGGTTTGTCAAAATTGAAATACATCTTCTATGCGAAAATTACGCTTGAAAATGAATAGGTTGACATTTTTGTGCAATTATTTATGAAACGGTGTGTATAGTCTAATAATCCTTCACTTGATTCATAATTTCTAAACCTTGGTCAAATCATCTTCTACCTCAATATTTTTGCCAATAAAGAGAGTAATCTGCTCAAGGATTTCATAATTCCAAAACATTGCTGGCATTCTGGTGCTTGTTATCTTGGGGATTAAATTTCGACATTTGAGGTTTCGGCCAACTATGATAAGGTAGATGTCAATCAAATCTGCGAAATAGAGCTTTATCATGAGAGTCTGATCAGTGAAATAATTTCCCAGCTGATTTCACGTCAAATATTGTCGTATTATCATAAATTCTGAACCATTTTGAAGCGCTATACGACAGCTCGAAAACTTTTAGATATGGTTCACGGAATATCTTCAGATTTTGATACTCAGTCTTTGAAAAGGTCAACAAAGTCTAACTTTCATTATTTCATAAATTTACATGTTTGTTCGTTATATTTTGATGATGCTATTTACAATGCGGACAGCATCAGTGCACGAAGTCTCAGCCAAAAAGAACAAGGATGACAAGTGCGAATCCTTTGCATATGTAATGCGCTATACTTAGCTGTTTTCTAATTGAAGGTGCTGGACGCCGAAGGTCCTGTCATAGTTTAGCGTTACTTACTGTTTCCTTGGCCAATTAATGTTTATGGAGAGAATTCACAACTTTTGTTTCACTTTCATGGTCGATTCTGATGAATATTGACCTGGCACACCCGATGGTGCTATTTATTTGATGTGAAACTGAGTTTGAGCAGAGTAATTTCAACTTGAAAAGTGGTTGCGTTGGAATTATTGTGTGTTGTAGTTGAACCTTGAATTGAGTTTTCCGAGTAAAGCAGGCCGACTTTAGTAAAACTGATGTGTGGCACATAATCAGCGACCCCAAATTGTACAAGAAACATGCATTCCAGGAGTGGCGAACTAGAAATGAAAAATGGTTGGGCTGGATGTGCATTATTTAATTACAAATTTTGGCATGTGGTTTTGTGACCTGTCTGGTTGATTCTGATGAATATTGACCTGACACACCCGCTGGTGTTATTTATGTGATACATAAGTGCTTGGGTGCTGAATAACTTTGTTTTGAAGTTTGGTTGCGCCAACTTCACACCTTGGTTTAACAAATTTTTGAAACTTGATTTTTTGCATGAAGATTGATTACTTTTATCAATTTTTTACGTGGCACATAATTAGACATGACTATTTCATTGTTTGTAATGGGTTTTGTTGCCGGATATACTGATATCATGAAAGTCGGAAAAATTGGTTGCGCCAACTTCACACACGTGTACAAAATATCAAAACCCGTAGCTCTCAAAACAATGACTGTCAGAGTTCGAAGCAAAATCAGGAAATGGCTGTTGTGTACATGATAAGAGAATTGACTACTATTGTTGTATAAATCATCAAATGTCATTCTTTGGACCTCTGATTGGATGAGAACACAACGGCTGATAGTCATAGATATCAACGTAATGAAGTTTTAATTAGTTTCTGTGCGGCAGGAATCTTCCTTTGAACTCACTGAGACGAAGGATGAAAGTGCTTGCTCTCCTGCTTGTTGCTCTTGCAACATGTTGCGCCTCTCGTAAAGTGATTATGAGCCGGGGTAGAGAATGTGGAGCTGTCAATCAAGTCTGTTACGAAGGTCTCAAGTGTGAAGCTCAAATCTGTGTGGAAGATGCCGACGCTGGACCCTGTTTCAAAGCAAAGCTCAAGATTCACGAATCAGCCTCTCAGTCACCCAAACAATACCTCCTTTGCAAACCTGATGGGTACTACCAAGCCAGACAATTCCTTACTCCCGACAGTTATTGCGTTGACAGCAACGGCAAGCGACTGAAGGGGTACGATCTCCATGTATCTGACATGTGGGAAGTCAAGAGACAGAACTGCCAATGCGCTCAAGATCTGGCGGATTACATGGAAAGTGGACTGATTGGGAAATTCTTCTACTGTGATTCAGTTGGTAATTATGAGAAGCATCATGAATAACTGCGTTCATGTGAGGGATGACAATTTCCACCGAATGGGTTGCATTTTATGTTGATTATCAATGCCAATAGAGATGTTTTTATTGAACCGTTTTCTTACATGCAAATCCTTTTTTCCGTTTATTGGTAGGATCATAGAGTAGGGATATGTAGGTAGAGCGTCGACTCAAACAAGTATCTGTATACAGTGAAAATTTTCATATGAAAAGATTCAGTTTTTTACGTAGATAACGTTCCCGTGGTCCAAAAAATTATTCGAGCACTTTTGAAAAAAGTCAATATTTTGCATATTTATATACTACCGACATGATTCATCCTTAGAAGTAGTATGAAACAAGTTGGATATCAAAAGGAATGAATAGTTGATAACAAACATCCCAACTACGCAAAAATCAAGCTGAATATCAAGGGAATTTCATGTTCCGTATTATAATGGATGTCTTCATGAAAAAGTCGCGATATTATTCGTGCTTTCTTGGATGAAATGTCAAGTTTTTAATTCAATTTCCACCGGCATGATTTAATGACTCGATCGCTAAATTCATGTTTCATTTCTTGAATCTGAATAGTGATGTGGAACCATTTGATTATGTGATTTTCTGCCAGTGGCAGGTTGCCTGTGATATGATCACGCTTAAGAAAATACCCTTCAGATTGAGCAAGAAAGCAATAGGAACCCATCGAATTCCTAATTTAACTAGCATTAAATTTGCAAGGCTGTCATGAGATTCTGTGAAATATCATCATTCCTTCTGCATTACAGTCATGATCATTCAATTCCGTTGTAATTTCTGCAAAACTGCAAAGATCTGCATATCTCACATTTGGTGACAATACCACCTGTATCTCCTTCGAGTTCATTTAATAAAATCGAAAGTGTATACACATTGGGGATTAAATTAATGCGGAGGCAAGCGTGGGAGAACCAAAGCATGGAATGGATGATGTTGAGTACATTCACACTTTAGGAGAAAAGAGCAGGCTTTTGACTCACGAACACAAGAGACTTAGCGGAAATGGTTACAATCGCATTGTTTTCCGCATATTAAGCGATGCACACGTCTCCGGAATTTCTCAATCTTCTCCTCCGTCCTTTTGGGGAGCCAGGCAAAAAGAGGCGCTACATACAAAATTAGCGACAACACAATTGACTTGCACACCATAATGAGTCTTTCTTTTGACGTAAGTGGTTTCAAAGTTCGGATAACATTATTACTCTGATAATATTATCATTACTCTGTTGGCTGCTGTTGAAATTATGTAAAAACTATTTGTTCTAATGAATCTCTTGTACTTCACAGCGTGAATATGTGGAATTATCTAAAAATGAAGTCCATCTTTCTTGAGTTTTTGATGAACTGATAATACTATAACACATACCGGTACAGATTATGAGTAGACGTTGACTGAAGATCTTCCATGTGAAAATTTATGGGTCTAGGCTTTGCACTTCTCACTTAATCACAGAAAACGTTGGAAATTTCATTATTACCGAAAACTTCGAACTGCGTCCGATATGTGTTGTTCTTTGATCCTGCCTGACAAGAAGAGGAAGATTCGTTTCTGAAGAAACTCGTTCTGCCTGCTGGACTACTACGTGAGAACTAAAATCTGAAAGATTCCTTGGCTAAGAGTCATTATTTTTCCTTGCCAAATTCAAGTGGTGGATAGAAGTTCATTTCTTTATAAACGATTAATTTCAGCTATTATCTATAGCTGTCTTCAGATAATGAATCTATGAAAATGCAGAATAAGATTTAAAATTCACATCAGGATGCAAGTGATGAAAAATTACAAATAATGTGAAACTATGTAAAAGGTTTTTAGGCAGGAGTGAAAGAGTGGGAGCTATGCGGCAGATAGTGAATGGCTACATAACAGGGATGTGGAGTCGGAGTCCCGGAGTCCTATCATTTTTGCTCGAGTCGGAGTCGGAGTCCCGCGCAGTCCTATCATTTTTGCTGGAGTCGGAGTCCCGGAGTCCTATTAATATTGTTGGAGTCGGAGTCGGAGTCCCGGAGTCCTATTAATATTGTTGGAGTCGGAGTCCCGGAGTCCCGTGCAGTCCTATCATTTTTGCTGGAGTCGGAGTCCCGGAGTCCTATCATTTTTGCTGGAGTCGGAGTCGGAGTCCCATCATTTTTGTTGGAGTCGGAGTCGGAGTCCCGCGCAGTCCTATCATTTTTGCTGGAGTTGGAGTCCCGGAGTCCTATCATTTTTGCTGGAGTCGGAGTCGGAGTCCCGGAGTCCTACCATTTTTGCTGGAGTCGGAGTCCCGGAGTCCTACCATTTTTGCTGGAGTCGGAGTCCCGGAGTCCTATCATTTTTGCTGGAGTCGGAGTCCCGGAGTCCTATCATTTTTGCTGGAGTCGGAGTCGGAGTCCCGGAGTCCTATCTTTTTTGCTGGAGTCGGAGTCCCGGAGTCCTACCATTTTTGCTGGAGTCGGAGTCCCGGAGTCCTATCATTTTTGCTGGAGTCGGAGTCCCGGAGTCCTACCATTTTTGCTGGAGTCGGAGTCCCGCGGAGTCCTATCAGTTTTGCTGGAGTCGGAGTCCCGAAGTCCTATTAATATTGCTGGAGTCGGAGTCGGAGTCCCGCTCAGTCCTATCATTTTTGCTGGAGTCGGAGTCGTAGTCCCGGAGTCCTATCATTTTTTGCTGGAGTCGGAGTCGGAGTCCCGGAGTCCTATTAATATTGCTGGAGTCGGAGTCGGAGTCCCGGAGTCCTATCATTTTTGCTGCAGTCGCAGTTGGAGTCCCGGAGTCCCGGAGTCCCGGAGTCCTACCATTTTTGCTGGAGACGGAGTCCCGGAGTCCTACCATTTTTGCTGGAGTCGGAGTCTCGGAGTCCTACCATTTTTGCTGGAGTCGGAGTCCCGCGGAGTCCTATCAGTTTTGCTGGAGTCGGAGTCCCGGAGTCCTATTAATATTGCTGGAGTCGGAGTCGGAGTCCCGCTCAGTCCTATCATTTTTGCTGGAGTCGTAGTCGTAGTCCCGGAGTCCTATCATTTTTTGCTGGAGTCGGAGTCGGAGTCCCGGAGTCCTATTAATATTGCTGGAGTCGGAGTCGGAGTCCCGGAGTCCTATCATTTTTTGCTGGAGTCGGAGTCGGAGTCCCGCACAGTCCTATCATTTTTGCTGGAGTCGGAGTCTCGGAGTCCTACCATTTTTGCTGGAGTCGGAGTCCCGGATTCCTATCATTTTTGCTGGAGTCGGAGTCGGAGTCCCGCGGAGTCCTATCATTTTTGCTGGAGTCGGAGTCCTACAATTTTTGCTTTAGTCGGAGTCGGAGTCCCGGATTCCTATCATTTTTGCTGGAGTCGGAGTCCCGGAGTCCTATCATTTTTCCTGGAGTCGGAGTCGGAGTCCCGGAGTCCTATCAAATGATAGGACTCCGGACTCCGTCCCATAACTAGATCTGAAATATAATACAAACAAATTATTTATCCTCATGCATAGCTGTCACTTTTTTGATGTCAACTGTCTCCGTCAAACACAGTACAGAGACAGCAGTGCATGCAAAGCTTGTAATAGCTGAGGGAATAAACCGTGATAGTGAAAAAAAGGATTGTCTTTTCACTCGGTGATTTAGTAGAGAAGACAAGCCTTCCTAGCCTCGATCACACCTACGCACCAAAAATCACATCAGAGACAAAAATGAAATGCCAGTTTGTTGGAGAACATTACCTCTTACCCTCACGTTAATCGTGTATGATGGCCCCTCCAAAGCGCATCCTAAAATCGGAAGTGTTCTCATGTTTTTTGGAGAAAGATGTGGGATTTTCCTGCCTGATAGAGACTGGAGAAAAACCGTGTGAAGCACACATCGACAAGATGAGAGGAGCCGAGTCGCATGCATCCAACTGAAAGCGACATTTGATGAACTTTCATCGAGAATGATTGATAAATTGATGCAGCAATGATCACTAAAAATAGGTTCAGCTAAGCCTATAATGATCCATGATGTAAGTTGCCGGTTTGTTTTTCAAAAAACTGGGCTTTATATACTTAACACCCAGAGTCGGAGTCCTATCAACCCCAAGAGTCGGAGTCCTGCTACATAATAAGTAAGTAAGTAGATGTTTATTCTTAGAATGAAAATCATGCAATACAAGAATTGACACTGAATAAGTCACTGAAAATATCGCAATTGTGCAAACTATACAAAATAATCACAATTCAATCACAACAGATATTGTTCATGATGATACACGCCCAGGGAATGGAAGAATGCAAACGTCTTGATGTCCTAACATCGGGTAGACATAACGACCGCTTCGGAATGATATCATGCAGGGGGTGTGTTGCTACACTTTCACAATTTCTAAAATACTTGATACAACGATCTCACCTGACAAAATTAATACATGGGAAATCGACACACGAGCAGTCACTGCCACAAATTAGACGATGGCTGCATTCAAGAAACTTATCTAATTTATCCTCAATCCCTTTAGAAAGATAGAAAAATAGTGATGAGGCACACAATAACACAGACATAATGAGAGATTTATATACAACAATAAGCTGATGTCTAGAAATAACAGACTTGAGTTCTCTAATCACATATAAACGCTGAGACGCCAGCTTAAAAATTTCATCAAAATGGTAGTTCCATTTCATTTCGTCAGTCCAATGAACACCGAAAATCTTTAATTGATTAACAAGTTGAAGATTTTGATGCTCAACACATCCAGCGATACTGCGGCGAAAAATCATTTGCTTCGACTTGGTCAAATTCAGCAACAGTTTACTAGAGTCAATGCAATCAATTACAGCACATAACACCATTAGCACTAAATGACCTGACATAGGTCACATGTTGAAAATCGACGCATTCTGTTGAAAGATATCATGTAAAATGTTTGGAAGAAGTGGCAACATTTGGACCTTCAAGAAAAGTTCTTCTCAAAACAGGTCATAAATTTGCCTGACCCTCTTCCAGTTAGCTAAATGCGACGATTTTTTCTGAATATGTTAATAATATGGCAAGTCAATGAAGCAGAGGAGACCAGTTTAAAGAGAACTGCAGCCAAAATGCGACGTGCGCTAAACCTCCGCGGTCTGAAGAGGGTACACCCTCTTCAAACCGCGGAAGTAAGACTCTACAATAGTGGAGGCTTCAAACATGCTGTTCATACCCTAAAGTCTTTGCATTTGTGGGATTAGACCTTCCGCAAATCTACCTTAATCACATGAACTATTATATCAAAGTCAAATTTATTGATGACTTCATCACCCGTATGACTTTTATCCGATCACGCAGAATTTACCTTAATAACACAATTAAGACCAATAGTTTCCTGACGCTAATGCTGACGTCAACAAAACGCAATCAACAACAGTGAGTTTCCCATAGATAAAAAGATTGCATTAACCCTCAGAGACCTGAGGGGGGTCCAGTGGACCCCGGAGCCACATTTTTCTATTTCATTTTTTACGCTGACGATATATCAACCACTCAAGCTCATACAAAATCATCATTTCTGACAGTGAATCTCCATGTGTTATTTCATTTCAGTTGAATCAGTAGAAGTATGCCAGATAGGCCAAGGGGGTCCACTGGACCCCCCTCAGGTCTCAGAGGATGTAGAAATTCCGTCACAAAATTTTTGTAATTAGATGAAAAATGATTTCGAACATGTCCACGATGGTGTATAAAGAGTGAAAGTCATTTATTCATTGTTTTCATCATGCTCGTAGATGTGCAATGTGTTGGAAGATCGCAAAATGTGAATATTTTGCTTTCGCACATGATCTCGCGTGACTGGTTGGCCTATATGAACAACTCGACATAAATCGATGTCCGAAATGAAAGCTATCATTACATTCATAGTTGAGCACCAAAAACTGATTGATGACAAACTTTTCACAGCAGTAATGATAAGTTTGAGATCTCCACAGCTGTTTTTGGTTCTAGAAGTACAGCAATTTTGACTCATTTTAGGTCTATTTCTGATAGCTTTTGATAAATTTGAAGGAATGTACAAATGGAAAGGATTAGCTGCATGAATTAAATCAATTTCATCAAAATCAACTATCTGAGGCTTTATGGTGACACAAAATATCGTAAAGCCGCCTCCTGGTACAAATGATGCTGTACTAAATGTGGTTGACTTACAAAAACACCATATTTTCGCACGTGTTTACTGAGAAGGCTGAAAGTCACTCAAGGGATTCGTTATACCGACCTGCAACACGCAAACATCATTGTTTTACTTAAAATCAACTTTTCTAATGTTTTGATATCGATTTAAGCAGGTAAACTAGGAATATGTTTAAGGGGTCCACTGGACCCCCCTCAGGTCTCAGAGGGTGTGAAAAAGCTCAGGTCTCTGAGGGTTAAAACTGGCAATTAAATTAATACATATCAGGACTTCGCGAAACATTTCAATCCATTAAAGTACATGTAACCATTCAAATGCATTAAATGTCATCAGTGTGATAATAGTGTCATTGTCACAGTGAAGTAATTAACCCAACACAAAAATTACTGTTAAATTCATTTACAAATCACAATTTCAGCAGCGCACGTTTCATGTGACCTCTCATGAAACGACTCACATTTAATCCAGTCTTCGCAGTTTTTGCCGCTTGTGAAGACGTTTTCATCAGACTTCCTTTTATCTTCTTCACATCGACCTGAGCTGCAATGATGTCTCTGAATGGATCTTTGTTTGATCCCCACCACTGTCGTTCTCCTTGAGCTGGGCTGCAAATGTATGTGAGTTTGCTCCCCACCAAGTTCTCCCGGAGCTGAGCTGCAGTGATGTCTGAAGGCCATGTTGCAGGGATAACTGTTCGGGACTTGGCCCAATCACTTATGAATGAAAACATTGATTTTGTAATGTTGATGAGCTTTTTGGTGATAAGTAACTGATAGATGCATGCATTGTCATATTTACCTGTTACCTGGTGCCGTCAAATCGCGCACGACTCTCGGCGACGTCATACTGGATCCTTCTCCATGAAAAGCGGTCTCTTGCTTCCCTTGTCCACCGTTTGTCCTGTGATGGTTTTCATTCCCTCTATCCACTCGGTTCTTGGTCTTCCTCTTCGTCTGGATCCCTCTGTGTTGCCGAACATGATGTCTTTCTCGAGGGACCCATCAGTTCGCGTGACATGTCCAAAATAACGCAGAGCTGCGGTAGTGATCTTTATTTGAAGCGGCTTCACCATTGGCGGTTGTCGTGAAACCCACTCATTGGCCTTTCTTACCGTCCAGGTTAAACGAAGTAACCTTCTTCAGCACCAGAGTTCAAAGGCATCCACACGCTTCCAATGTGCTTTCAGCAAATTCCACGTTTCGGCACCGTACAGGAATATCGGGAACACACAGTGCATGCACTAGTCGTACTTTGGTCGATCGAGACATGCCTCTACCCTTCCAGACCTTTGAGAGTCCCATCATGGCCGATCTACCCAATGCGGTACGTCTCTTCAATTTTTCTCCAACGCGTCCATCCGCGGAGCGAGATCTTTGCGCCGAGGAACACAAAATTGTCCACTACCTCCACGTTCTCCCCGTCAGGCTCGAAGCTAGCAATCGAACCCGTTGTCATATATTTGGGTGTAAATCATGACACGTAAATACCATTTTGACTTGGCACTTTACTAACGTTGTTACTGCATGTTCAAGTTATACAAAGTCATTGGTTAACTGTGCTCCCGATGCGGCGTGATTCAAGAAAACATGGGAGAGCTTAAATAAATGGGACACATTATATTAGTCATATTTAGTTGAAGTGAAAGCTTAATCGATCAAGCACAAATAAAACAAACATTTTGATTCAAAAATCTGTCAACAGTTCAGTGATTTTCCACTAAAATATGAGCAATTCGTCGTATCATTCAAAATGCAATTCCACCATGTTGCCCATTTTCGAAAAGCACAATCTTGAAGATTATGAAACCTGAGCACGTAGTTGTGATAACCAACTAATTCTACTGAACAATTAAAGAAATCAGACGATTGCACTTTGAAGATCTTTTTGAAACATTGTTTTACAAAGGATAGTTGCAGACCTGCCCTATTATACACTGTATTATTGACATATGAAAAACTCCCCGGTATCCTATTGATTTGCCATCAGTCAATCAGGAACAACTACTGTACTTGTAAGAGCTAAAGGTCACTCATATTTGCAATCTCTCGGTCAAAAGTCGTAAAAAGGATAGGAGTCTGACTCCAAAAGTAGAGACTCGAGGCCGATATTGAACAATTATTACAATTCTGTATAGCCTAACTATTGCTTTCTGGACGACATCATTTTATTGTGACTTCTTGAATTGTGTTAGTATTATGTGGATTATTCGAATACAGACCCATTTCTATATTTTCTTAACAAAATTACTTTTTACCAAACACGGCAAACAGTAGGTCTACCAGTCGGATGCATGGAAATTTGTTTCTTTCAAAAACAAATTATAGTGATAGATTTATAACTAAAGAACAGTTTGTCTCCCTCTAGCAGTTAAATTGATAACTACATGCAAAATAATTCAAAATGGATCTGCTAATATCTTATTTCACAGGAATTGGGGATGAGCAAATTGTGGACTACAATCGGCCAGATACTGAACAGCTAGTGATTCTGCATCGGGGAAGACATGGTCACAAAAAATTGCAAACATAAATTGAGCCAAAGGGTTAATTAGATAAATGTGACCTGTTATTTGAATAGAAATAGATAGGCCTGAAAGTAATTAATTCGCATGAACGTAAAGCCTGTAAATTAACGTCCGTTACAGTTAAACATTATATTTCTGGGGATGCATGGTTTGCAGAAACTGAATACCTTTTTCGGACCTAATTTTGTGATCAAGCCAAAATCTCAAAAAGACAAAGAACCGTTTAGTGAAATTAACCATTTTATGAAAATGAAACTTCCAAAATTACATAATGCATAATTGTTGATGGTTGAATACTTATTGATTATTCATGAAATGTATTAAAATCGAATTCAGTATTGAAAATATGAGTCTTAAGTGTAATTATCTCACTACTTACAAAACAGGAGTAACATAAGTGTAATCTTTATTGACAAAAGGCCTTAAATCAACATATATTAGAAATCATTGATGCTTTTCTTTCAACATTGTGCTGCTATGGCTTTAGTATGTAAACCATACCACATTTGAAATAACATACGAAAAGCATAAAAATATATACCAAAGGAATACAGAAATATACCAAAAAATATTTTGGTATGCATCCTTCGTATGTGATTGGTATTGAGCGATTTACAGTGCAGGTATCTAAATTTCCACTGACTGTCACTTCAGTAAACAATGTGACTACCATTGACTCACTTTAAGGTCGATTTTGACGGTCATTTTGAAATGTAGGCCTATACTTCTGTCAAAAATTGAAGTTTTGCTCTCTTTGTATCATTTATGAGTAGGTAAAACCGATAAATTTCTCATGTTCTAATTGCACTAAATGGTCATTTTTAGAATGAGTTTATCATTGGAAAGTTTAATTCATAGGGGACTTTTGGAGAGTAATCGGGTCTTAAAGCACAAAATAAATAGCTTTGAATGGGTTTCAGCTTAAATGAGTTAATGACCAAGATATTCGAAAGTTGTTGTTACTACCTTAAGCGTTAGTAGTACAGATTTGACTTCACAGCGAAATTAGAGGTTGTTTTAAATTATTTATTATTTCGTAAAAAAGTTAATCAGTATGAGTATCACGCATGCAATCAAATTTTCTAAAGCAATTTCATTAATAGTCACCGATGTTTTTGTACGGAGCAATTCCGGCTTCATACCCACATTATTAGACCGAAATTTCTATTGTCAATCCGAAATACAAACACATTATAATTCATGAACTATTAATTGAATTAATTCATGAACGCAAAAATAGTTATTTGAGACATAGAGTAGGGATATAGGTGGAGTGTCGACTCAAGAAAGTATTTGTATACAGTGAAAACTTTTATATGAAACGATTCAGTTTCTTGCGGAGATTACGTTCCCGTGGTCCAAAACATTATTTGAGCAGTTTTAAAAAAGCCACAATTTTGTCAATTTAAATACTACCGAGATGACTCCCCGTTGTAAGTAGCATGAAACAAGTTGGATATCAAAAAGAATGAATATTTGCTAATAATCATCCCAACTTAGCGGAAATCAAGCTGATTATCAAGAGAAATTCATGCTCCGTATTATAATGGAAGTATTCATGAAAAAGTTGCGATATTATTCGTGCTTTCTTAGCTGAAATTTCAAGATTTTAATTGAATTTTCTCCGGCATGATTTCATGATTCACTAAATTCATGTTTCATTTCTTGAATCTGAATAGTGATGTGCACCCATTTACAGCTTTCAAAGGTAATGAAAATCATTGTCTTTGATTCTGTTATTTTGCTCTATCAGCTGCTTGAGATAAGATCGCGCTTAAGAAGATTCTCTTGAGGTTCAGCAGGAAAGCAATAGCAAGTCATCGAGTTGACAATTTAACAAACATTACCTCTCCAAGGCTGTCATGACACGGACTATCTGTAAAATAATATCATTTCCTTCTGTTTTGCTATCATGATCAGTCAATTCCGTTGTAATTTCTTCAAAACTGCATAAATGCGCATCTCACATTTGGAAACTATTCCGACTGTATCCCCCTTGAGTTCATTTGATAAAATCGAAAGTGTATACACATTGGGGATTTAATAAATGCGGAGTTACCACTCTACCTAATATACTTACTCTATGGTTTGAGATATATAAGTCAACATGGTTGCTCGAAATTTATCGTTTTATTGAAATGATGTTTATCAACGATAATCAGCGACGTTTATCAGCGTTAATTTCACAATAAATCCAATCTAGTTAAATACCACACTTTCACAAAGAAATTTTCATGACTGGCATTACTGGAAAAAAGTTATTTGACAGTAGTATGTAATATAACGTATTTTTTGCTATGTGACTTAAGGCTCTTCATACGAAACACATACAAATAAGGATGAATTTGCATCGAGCCTCGTATATAGACTAAAACATACCAACAACTCGTATTTCATTGTAAAACAGCCAATCACAGATAGAATAGTTCGTATCGCTACATACTAATCACATACGAAAGTAAGTGAGAATTCGTATGAAAAACATACCAGATCTCTGTAAACATACGAGAATCTCGTATCAGATGCTAGTTTCAAAATGTATGTGATTTTTGTAAATGTATGTAATTTTCATTTTCTACATTCGATTACTGGCATTGAGTAAATAAACCTTCAACAACTGTTAGGCTACTGCTACAATCTCTATGCAGTCGAATTAACCTGGTGGAGTGTTCATTGCAATCTGCGGTACACATGTTGTTACTTTACTTTACTTTATGCGGCATATTCATTGCTAAACTTCGGCCGACCCATTAGAGATGGCACGCCACAGTTTTCGCTCACGCGTTGCGCCGTTCAATTCGTACATGTTGAGTCCGGTCCATTTCATGATGTTGTTGACATACTGCGTCCTGGGCCTTCCTCTGCGCCGGCTGCCCTCCATGTTGCCTTGCAGGACAGTTCTCGTTAAAAGGCATCCTCCCTCCCTGCACTGATGACCGTAGAAGGAGAGCTTCCTTTTCCGAATGTGTCGAAGTAACATAGGGGTAGTGGCCAGTTGCTCGAAGATACTGGCATTCGTTCGGTGCTCTCTGTAATTTATGCGCAACATTCTCCTCCAGAACCACATTTCGGCAGCTTCGATGTGTTTCTCGTCTGTAGTTTTCAGCGTCCATCCTTCCGCTCCATATGATAGAATTGGCCACACAAGCGTCTTCACTAATTTCATCTTGAGCTTTGTTGGTAGTGGCCTATCTGCCCATAGCTTGTTCAGTCTGGTCATCTTCGCCTTAGCCATAACTATTCTCACACGGACGTCTTCTGTGCAACTTCCATCATTTTTCTTGATAGAGACAAGGTATTTGAAGCGATCAACCTCTGCAAGTCTCAGCCCCAACTGTGATTGTGCTATCTTCATCACGTGTTGAACCGAATCGCATTACTTTTGTCTTCCTTGCATTTAGCTTCAGCAACCTCTCAATTCCTGCGGTATTTACCTGGTCAACCATCTCCTGCATTTCACTCATGTTCTTGGCTATCAAAGCTGTGTCATCGGCATACCTGACATTGCTTATTTGTCTGCCTCCGATATTGATGCCAGCGTTCGTAAAACACGGTGCGTCTGGCGTGACTATTAGTGGTCACAACAACTCCTCCATTCAAAATTCCTTCACAATCGTGTTTAGTGGATCCATACTAGTGATTTGCGACCCAAAACGAAATCTTCTGCTTGTGTCATTTTTTTTGGAATCCACGAAAATTCAAAATGGCGCCTTTTTTCGAAATTTTTGTTTACTTGGCTATATTTAATCGATTACAGGCCACGAAAAAGTCATTAATCAAGTAACAGAAATTGTAATTAATACATTTCACAATTTTTCAGATATATTTCAATGGTTAAACTAGTCTTCTCAGTTTCCAAGATGGCCGCCAAAATCAATAAAAGCCATAAATTACAAATTCATGCATATTCTCATTAATAAATAAAATACAATCTGCATCATCATCATCACTGTAGTTATAATATCTATATAACTTTCTAAGTAAGCTACGAAATACTCAAAAAGGAAACTTTGTTCTCTACAAGATATCTATGCAATATGATTGTGTCAACGTTGCGCTATGCAAAAGATCAACCATTGATTGAGGGTTCCATTGACGCTAGCCGATTACATTCAAATTTTGAATCCTAGATATCTAAGCCACGTGTGAACATTCGTAACTTTATATACTATGTTGATTTTGTTTCAAATGTTTACTTCATTCGTTGATGGACGGTGAGATAGTGCCATGCCGAGAGAAAAACCAAGTCATGAAAATAATAGAAAACGGGTTTGCTTGCTTTGCTTTAAGAAAACAAAAGAGATGAGAACAATAACTGATCAGCAAAAAACGACGATCGAAGAACATATGATAAATGGACTTGACTGGAACGACGATCGACTACCCTGCGTCCTTTGTGGATCGTGTAGAATTGTGATTTTAGAATACTCCAGAGGAATATTCCATCACAGGATCGACGTTTTTACCGATTTTTCATCTTTATTGTCTAGTCGACTTCCACATGTATTACGGTCAAACACATCGTGTACGTGTCTGATTTGTGCAATTGCCGGCTGAAGGATTGGTACCAACCTCGACTCATCGAACACCTCATCAGCTTCTAGTGATCCATCTTCACGAGTTTCGTCATCAGGATATCCAGAATATAGTGACAAAAGCAAAATGTTCTCATCCTGAAGAAAGGAAAATCACACGTATGTACAAATACGAAGCGACATGAAAACTTGAAAGAGCTCTCTTCACTTGGCGCTACAGCAAATCCTAGTGCAAAGTTAGCATCCGATCTAATCAATGATGTAGCTACCGACGAATCAACTGGTTGTGTAACTTTACCAACTCACACCGGTCGCCGTGTGAGATATCGACGGGATTCCACATGCGCAAAGTCGTTCGACAAGTGTCCTCAACGATTCTCATCTGATGACATGCTTGATATACAAGTTGATATGCAACTTTCTAAGCGGCAAACTTTACGTTTGGCTTCTCATCTTCGTGCGAATAATGATCGCTCTACTGTAGAACCCAGATTGAAGGATAGGCTTGACGACAGGAGTCATCTTTTGGATTCTTACCTTACTGAAAAGAAACTTGAATTCGTCGTGTCGTCGAATCAGAGTAGTGAAAGTCTTATCTTTTGCCACGACTTGGAGAGCTTTATCAACGATATTGTCCAGCGACGACGTATTTCAGAGCCGGTTCTGAAGTTTGGTGTTGACGGAGGAGGCGGCTTCATGAAAATATGCTTGAGCTTCGTCGAAACCGGTGAGCCAGAGAGCATGAATCAAAACTGTCGGAGGAGTATGTCCTCTTCGAAGGATACCGGTGTCAAGAGACTTTTTATTGTGGCACTTGCTCCCAATGTAGACGAGAGCTATACGAACATGCTCAAAATATGAATTCATCTTCGCATGAGAGAGCTTTGGAATAGCACGCGCTATCCTCTTCGTTTCGCTACGGATCTGAAGATGGCGAACATTCGTCTAGTCACCCATGTTCTTGGTGCCGTGCCCACCGTGACAATCTGAAATCGAATGCTGCCCCACGCACACTCGGTAATATAACAGAACAATTCTGGAAGTTTTACCAGCAGAACTCCGACAGAACTGCCGCTAAAAGGTATGACAATGTCATCCATGTTCCGCTGTTGAAAGGTGAGCTTGATCAACGCGTTGTTGAAGTGTTGCCTGCGCCGGAGTTGCATACCTTTTACTTGGAATTGTGAATAAGATTTATAATGAAATGTTGAAGACATGGGGTGGCGCTCTGCAGTGGAGCAAGTGTTGTCATGTGGAACGTAGCGCCATTCATGGCGGTTCATTTGATGGAAACGCTTGCAAAAAGTTGTTGACCCGAATTGATTTTTTGTGGTCAATGTGTCCCCTTCGTTGTTTACGATATGTCACTGTTCTGGAAGATTTTAATCTCGTTGTGAATTCATGTTTTGGAGAAACTTTGAATCCTCAATTTCGTAGACACATTGAAAAATTTCGTGATAGCTACATGGCTTTGGGGATTCAAGTTACTCCAAAAGTGTATGCTGTTTTTTATCATGTTGGAGAATTTTGTTCTTTGAAAAATTGCTCTTTAGGTGTCTGGAGTGAGCAAGCCAGTGAATCGGTACATGCTGACTTAAAGAAAGTATGGAATAGGTATAAAGTTGTATCTAGTCACCCGAATTATTTCAAAATGTTGCTGCGTGCAGTATGTGATTATAATTGCATGCATTTGTAGGCAAACTTGTCTTTTATTTGTAGTCTTCGTTTATGAATGTGAATTATATTGATTCGATCATTACTACATTGCTTTTATTGTTGCTTAATGGTTTTAATGCGGTATATAGGTACCTACGATTTAACCTTAAATTTATGACTGCAAATATATAGGCCTACATGTATGTAATTTAAGTTTGACCATAAGTACATGTAATCATGATGATAGGATTGTCAGATAACAAGCAGATGAGGCAGTAAAAATGATTGATTTGTCCACAACATATTTATGTCTTTACAGCTGGAACTAAGATTCTTATAAGTAAATCCCACTAAGCTTCGATGTAATTCTAACGATGAGTATGCAAGAATTTGTAATTTATGGCTTTTATTGATTTTGGCGGCCATCTTGGAAACTGAGAGGACTAGTTTAACCATTGAAATATATCTGAAAAATTGTGAAATATATTAATTACAATTTCTGTTACTTGATTAATGACTTTTTCGTAGCCAAAGGTTGGCCTGTAATCGATTAAATATAGCCAAGTAACCAAAAATTTCGAAAAAATGCGCCATTTTGGATTTTCGTGGATTCCAAAAAAATGACACAAGCAGAAGATTTCGTTTTGGGTCGCAAATCACTAGTATGGATCCACTAAACACGATTGTGAAGGAATTTTGAATGGAGGAGTTGTGACCACTAATAGTCACGCCAGACGCACCGTGAAAATCGTTGTTACACATGTTGTACATGTTGTAAAAACATTATTTTTACTGAAGCCTAAAGATTTTGTTCAGGTGTTAGATTACAATTCAACGTAGTAAAGTGCGTCAAGGTAACAAAATTAAAAAAAACAAGCTAACGACTAGGTAATTTTTTAAAAGGTGCAAAGGATGATTTAAAAGAAAATTATTATATCCTAAAATGTCTAGAAATTTAAAAATACTTGAAAATATTTAAAAAATCAAAATCTAGCTAGCACAGCGGGATTACGCTATTTAAAATCTATCAGGTATGTAAGAGAATTAATGTTATTTCTTTAAGCTAAAACGTGAAACAAAATTTTACAAAATATGCATACAAAGTATTTGACTATTTTTGATGAGGTCATCAACAGGAACTTGGTCAGGACGATCACGTTTCGACCGCTAAATCCTGGATGCTCAAACCCGACCGTGCGCGGCCCTTTACATTTAAGATGCACAGCCTCAAAAATTAAATTTCTATTAAAGAAAAAATAGCATCCATCAAAAAAATATGTAGAGCTATGTCCACGCTATTGACTGAAATGTACCTCAGGCATTTGAAAGAAGGACAGAGTCCAGCCAATAGAGGTCAAGAGGCGGGGACATAATCCACCTTCAATTCATAACGTGTTGCAGAAGCAATTCAACGTAGCAAAGTGCGTCAAGGTAACAAAATTTGAAAAAAACAAGCTAACGACTAGGTAATTTTTAAAAGGTGCAAAGGATGATTTAAAAGAAAATTATTGTATCCTAAAATGTCTAGAAATTTAGAAATACTTGCTAGAAGGACAAGCAGCAGTTCTCCTCTCCTCATGTGGAATGAATTGGCAAGTAAGTCGTTTTGTTCAAAATTATGTTTAAAATAATGTTCGTTATACACTGTATTATTGCACCAAACTATTAAGATATTCCTTGCATCTTGTGAATAGATAATGAAGATCTTTCAATAATTCCTTGTTACAAGGTTTCACATGCAATATTTTAATGAAATTGATGATTTTCACAAATAAAAACTATAGTTATATTCATAGCGTTTCAAGCATCGGGAATTGTAAAAATAAAACTTAGAGAAGTCATTTCCTTTTCATGACAGAATTGTAAATATTTAATCCTTATCGTTTTTCGATTCATAAATGCAGGAGCACATCAGTTTTCCTGTCTTGACTGATTGAATGACGAATTTTATTATATAATCAAGTTTACTCGCCATAAGGGTTTGAACTACGTTACCAGACACATAAATCTTTTGAATGCCTGGTAATTTTCCATGGTATAATATAGAAATCTGAAGCTTCAGATTTCTATTTTTTCATGATATAATCGCTAAATGTTAAAATAGAATGACAAATATCACAAATCTGCACTTTTCCCACTTATCATTCCACCTGGAACTTTGAAAAAATCGATCAATGCTGACCAGTTTTCCATGCCTATCTACACGACTAAACTCAACTAACGACGGAAATTTCAAATTCGGCAGTTATATATGAGAAGATCTTCAAAATTATGCTATTGCCATAGAGCTATGCTTATACTTGAACTACGATTGTGCACAGTGCAGTGTTACCACATAGTCAAATCATTGATGAACAATGCATGGAAAGCACTTGCAGGATGGTAATTAAAGATGTCTATGAACAATGTCACTTCGATATCTTTTTCAGAGAGATCTAACTTGATTATATAATGAATGAAGTTGCCTATGTCCATAGAAATAAATTGTTTATCTGAAGTTGACTAGAATGGAAATTGACTCAAGGTTGCGGCACATCCGGGGGAACTAAGTTGGGGCATGAAGAACCAATTAAAAGCTTCGATTTACTCATGTGACTGATTCTAACCCAATCATACAGACGTTGGCAGGTGCATCTAAGTGAAAATGCGTGCGATTTATGTGCCGTTATTGTGTATTGCATGAAGCTTAATTTCCATTCTAGCGGGTTTATTGTTGTCAATTTCTATGCCTATGTCAGTCAATAAAACCTTATAAATCTGAAGCTCAGATTTATAACGTTTTATTGACTTCCATAGACAACTTCATTCTTATTATAAAAGGCATGTGTTTTCACAAAGCTTTAAGGCCTTTGCACAATAATGGGTTGTACAAAAATCGCGAAACGTCAAAAAAAACGCAGCAGTCATTCACGTGGGAAAAGAGTTTAGAAGTGACTTTGAACAGCCTTAGAGTTCCTTGAGAGGTGACGGAAGACGGAAGTTTCACTAGGTGACATGCCACGCGTAATTCACGCGTAATTACGGAGCACCAAAAACATCCGTGGTTAAGGACATTCTGTTCTTCTACCCGCGTACATGCGCGCGGCACTAAGAGTCAGAAATCACTTGATCTGATGCTGTTAAAACATGGGGTATGTTTATGAATACGCGCGGGCGAGCGTTTATAGTTTGCGCGTCGTCCACGGTTGTCTGCGCTGCCGCTTGAACCACGGCTGAACCGCTAAGCATGTTCTGTCTTCCCTGAGCATGAAATTGAGGATCACATTGCTTAGCCTCTGATACATGCAGACACATGAGACGCAAAGTATAGCAGGACTGCCTGCCGACAGATGTTGCAGCAATGTCACGCATAGCCACGGATGTTTAGGGTCATGTGTAATTACGCGTGATTGAGCGTGGCATGTCATCTAGTGTTGTTCCAAGCTTGTGAGGCTTTTACGGAGAAGAGCTTATTGGCGACCGATATTGGACGTGTTCTTGGCACAACAAGCGAGCTCGTAGATTTCTATATCCCTGATAACATTGATCCAAAATTGCTCACGAGTTGCCAGTGAACCCCGAAGACATATTTTTCTATTTCACTTTTTGCGCTGAAGATATATCAACCGCTCATGGCCATACAAAATCATCATTTTTGACAATGAATCTACATGTGCCATTTCATTTCAATTGGGTCAGTAGAAGTATGATAGATAGGCCAAGGGGGTCCACTGGACCCCCACCTCAAGTCTTAGGGGGTGTTGAAATTCCCGTAACAAGGCTGAAAGACACACAAAGGAAATATCACGCAAATATCATTGTTTTACTTAAAATCAACTTTCCTAATGATTTGATATCGATTCAAGCAGGTAAACAAGGAATTTGTAAAAGGGGTCCACTGGACCCGCTCAGGTCTCTGAGGGTTAAAGTTTAAATCTGATAATGAGTTATCAAATATTGTCAATTTATTGATAGTTATACAGCACCAAATATTGAGTTGAACGTGTACAATGTACTGTATGTAGCCTATCTACTCTCAATATCGCACTCTTTTTGGAATAGACCTATCGATCAAATGGCTTTACAACATATGTTAAAGTTTTTAATTATGTATTTGATATTATGGAAATTGTCAATTATGCGAGCTATAATTACGTCTATCGTAAATTTCGACATATATGTACTATGGCATATTCGCTTAATTATTTGTTATCTGCTTATGCGATGCTTCTAATATTAGAATTACAATCATCAGAAACTATCAGTACCATCACCATCATCTCCAAATTCGAATAATCAAGGGGAATTACCGAAAGCTATCTATAAACGTAATGGGCGAAGCACTTCTCTAAAAAATTTTTGATAATTCGAATCCATAAAAATTGTGCCCTCGCTTAATCTCCGCGCTCACTGCAAACTCTAGGGCACGAAATTTAGGCATCAATTCTAACCAACACAAGGCACGAGTAGGCACGAAGTTCATAGTGCCGAGTTCCTGCCCATTGATTTTTCCTTCGATTTCATTGGATAAACAAACATTTGGTTTAGTGCCTATTAGTGCCTAGTGGCTACTAACTAGGCGCTAACTGGCTCGAAATTTCAGCTTCGTGACGAAGTTAGTGCCCCACAGTTTACAGTGCATAACCGATGAAGCATTTCACTCATAATTCATGATATAATACTAAGGATATCGAAAGAGAATGACAGTTATTAAGCCAATACAAGACACCAACACCTTTGATTCCCCGACCGCACTCGTCTGACCTGGGAATCGAACCGAAGTCCGCGGTGGAGACGAGCTCGCACCTTCTTCACTAGGCCACGCTGACGGTTCAAAAGGAATGCGAGTGAAGGCAGAAGTCATCTCTAAGTGATATCAACAGCATATTGTCCTACTATTATTGTTGACAGAATGCTACCAGCGTTCATATTGTGGTCGGGGAATCAGGGGTGTTGGTGTCTTGTATTGACTTAAAAGCTGTCATTCTCTTTCGATATTCAATGAACTACGACAGTCCTTTGTTGTCAATAATACTACGGGTTCAAAAATTGATGGACATCAAACTGACGCACCCTCTCCCCTGCACTCTAATCTCAACTTATAACTCTATTTACTTCACAGAAACTGCTGAATGTTGTCGAGTCGCAAACTCGCAACTCACTGTGGAAGATGTATGTTGATCTGGAAGTGTCACTGTAAGCGTTAACACACCGTTGTTGTCTCAATTCAACTGCCAATCGCTTGTAGTGAGATCAGCCCTTCACCTGCCTGAATAAGAGACTATTGAACATTTAGCAGGGTTGCCGTGGGTATTGGGATTCTGTGGGATATCCATGGGTATGGGGTGGGTATGGGTATTGAGGCCATCCCCACAGCTCCCATAGGGCTTCTATGAGGATTCTGTGGGAATTCTGAAGATTTTTGACATTCACTAGAAGCAATCAGAACTGACATCATATCAAACAATCAACTTCGATGTTGTATTACAAAGTATCACGTAGCCTACCCGTCTCACCACTTAAAATGGATGAAATATCGATGCTGATCATTTTCACATTAGTAACACACGTTCAATAATTTTGAATGACTTATAATGATAGTTCCGTGTGTCAAGGACGTCTGAAGTGGAAGAATTCTGCAAGTCTCCTGCTGGGTTTAACCTACAAAGCAAGACACTTGTATGTTGAGTTGAATGATTTTCGTCGGATACATGATCAGTGTGACAAAGATTTCTCACACCAAATAATTCAAATGTAGGCCATATAGTCGCATTGCAGACTTAGTTAATATGGAAGCTCACATTTTTCACCTGTCCGCGACTTGTCAGAACTTTTATTTTCATCTGACAGGCATCCTGAACTGCACACTTAAATGTACTTCCATAAATGGTTCATTGTGCTGCATTTCATTGCTTTACACAAATGGGTCAACATCCTCCCAATTCTTGTGCAATAATTCGGCGACATGAGTGGTCGAGAATATCAGGATGATTTTCATCGAAATCTTTATTTATAATAGCAGATTAGATTGATTCAAAGCTTTTTCCTTCACCACGTGTAGGCCTATATAGTCGATTTCTACTGCGAAAAAATTCCAAACTTGAGATGCACAAAGGCGAAACCCGCTTTGATATTTTACTTCTTTATCGGCATTGAGGGAGATAGAATTATCAATCGATTGCTACATTAATTCAATTAGCAAACAGGAATATTCACAAACATGAACATGGCATGATCCACTGAACAATAAGCGATGGCTATAACACACATTGGTAGACCGCAAACATATAGTGAAGACCTACATAAGAATTTTTGACAGGTGACTTTTTTGTGATAGAGTAACCATTTTGAAGTCCAGGCAGTGTAACAACATATGAATTTTATTTATGTTTAACCCTGTCTTTGTATGTTGATAGACTTCCTATTATTTGAAAATAGCACCACTATAAGCAACCAAACGAATGAAAAATCCTCACATTAGGAATCACGAAATTTCAAAATAGTTAAGTATAGTGTGAAAATAGGGTACTATGCAATGCTCGAGTGTTGTGCAGAACTAAGAACATACTTGCATTAATATTTCATCCCAACATTTCAATAAGGCCATGTTTCTTTTAGTCTACATGTATAGTTGTTGAATTTTTATACAAATTTGTTTCCTTTAAGGGAACAGTGATACATAATTTGTTCCCTTAATAATCCTGTAGCAAAATGAAGTAGGATCGACGTGGTCAATAACTAGGTTAAGTGAACCAAAAATTCAAAGTGAGTAAAAGAGGAAGTTTGAAAAACACAAGCTGATCAATAACCGATCTGTTGTAAAAGCAAAGAAATAAAGACAATGTCGTCATACTATTAAAAAAGAAGCATTTCGAGATAGAATTACTTTTACGGTAAACTACGTTATGGTAAGCTTAGTTTTATGGAAAATGGGTGTCATGTCTCATGAATAATTAAAGAATTAAGAGCGGAATGAGAAGATCTTATGTAAACTGAACGTGTAAGCTGGCAGCAGACGACAAAAACCTGCGAATAGGGGAGAAAAATAACACCAATCTGCTAATGCAACCAAATGATTCTGGCAAATGTAAATTTGTAAATCAAATTTTCGGTGCAATAATTTCTAGGTGGCAAGTCAGAATCAAGGCTCAATAAGGATAGCAAATGGGCTACTACAATTTTAAAGAGCAATAGAACACAACACGCAGTCGGTGACTTTCTTCAAGAACTCCCATTCCGCATCTCTGGAGTCAAAATGTAGCCTTCGGATCGTTGAATGATGTGCACGTGCTTCACTGAGATGGAGATATTGGAAATCAATCATTCTATACGAACAAGAGCAACATATTAATCAGGGGCTTATCCTGTGGGGGTGTGGGGATTCTGTGCGGATACCCACAGGTTTTTCTGTGGGTATGGGGGTGGGGATTCATATATCAATCCCCATGGCAACCCTGACATTTAGCATACTGAAGGACGACTTAAGTATTTCATGCTGTAATTATCAGAAACTTTGAAATTCGCACAGATTTCTGCTGCAGGGGTATTTCGGTTTGAAGTCAATCCAAAATATCATGGTTTATTACAAAATGCATTTTTTCAATATATTAAAAGGCTAGTTTTCACGTTTTCGGTTTTCATACGTCGGCTGATGCTGAATAATGCATTCAAAATAATATAATTTATTTTTAGAACAAAACGATGCATTTTTCTGTTCTCCTGAGTAACACTAGCTTGACATAAATTCATTCTTCACAACATTCCTCAATTTCTACTACGATGCATATGTAGATATATAGTGCTACGTCAACTGGGGTAACTTGTGCTACTTTTTTTGCGTTTTTTGAGATTGCGCCCAGGGAAATTTTATTTTGAACTAAACTTCAGGGTTCCAGAAATAACACACACATTTTTTGATTTCTTTCTAGCTATGCTTTTGACACTTGGACCCACCAAAAATGGCACAAGTTGCCCCAGTTGACGCTACTACAATTATTTTCTATATTACTCTGCCCAACGCACTCTTTTATTTGTCAAAATCTCACTATGCATACCTCATATAGAGGATCTGCTTGTAAAAAAACTTGGAATCCATAATCTCAAAGATTGCAGAGTGCAAGATCGCCAAGGCATGGAAGAGAATGATCTCCTAGACTTGAAGACTTGAAACCGTAGACGCTGCGTTTCACCCTAAAAGGGATCTTCAGTACGCCTGTGAATGTCCCAAACTTGCTTAAAATGTCTAGTGCTTAAATTGTTCAAGTGTGATGACTTCTATTCAGTACCCAGTTAAATTGGCACTCTGCTATCCACAGAATTAAATATTTTGTTTATCTGCTTCGGTTTGCTAGAAGTGTGATTAATACGAAATTGACGGCACATTGAGGAACCTATTAAGTGGGCAAAAAGGAATTCCTAATACCTTACAGAGATAGGAAAAATAGTCGTGCGTCGCTTGCGGATTAATGTGAGTTCCAGCAAAGTGCTTCGATTGCCAAAATTCCTTCAGATTCGAAGAATTCAGATCATTGCCCACAAGTTTTCTCCATAATGTTGACCCCTCCGATCATTATTAAAGAAAGTAGCAGGCGTACGAAAATTAGTTCATTTGATGTTTTCACATCCTCTCCTCGGCATTGCTCACTGTATAGTGCATGCATTGAATCGAAGCCAGGCATCGATGTGTGTTTTGGTGTGTGCGAAGTGATATCACAGCATTTCATAAGTGCCATTTCGATATTAAGGTTACATACAACTCTTCCTTTTTAGGAAACCGAAGCGCACGAATGACAATTGATCAATGTTTTTATACTTGGAATCTTGCTATTTTAACAGAGGTCGCTGCTGAGCACTGGTGAACGGAACGTGTACGTGGACTGTGGATTTGCAGTTTGATAGGCCTATCTCTTGCTTATAAGAACTAAATCGGCTCTTTTGTTTGATTGCGTAATCAAGGTCAGAAGTCAGAAAGCAAACTCGTTTTCATTTAGTTCTCAAATATTTGATATGCTAAGTCGCAAAAGTAAATAGAGATTAGGAAATATAAATTGGTGGTAAAATGTAGGGATGGCAAGAGCAATCGCTCAACAGTATATTTGGAGGAAGGAATTTGATGGTCGTTTCATGTAGTAGACTTTACTGCAATTGGCACAATTTGAACGTCAGTAACAATTTGCGTGTGTGTTTAGAGCTTTTTTGTGAGTCGCTTACTCGAATGGGCCACCATCCAACTGCAGTGGTTAATAGTGGTGACATGAAAAATTGAAAACATAGCTATGGGAAAAGTCAGGTTAGTGCACTTCGAATGAACAATAATATGCAATAGAAACTCAATAAATACTTAATAAGTGTAGCCATGAAAAGGGCTGTTGAAAGCGCTCACGCCAGTCATCGGGTAATATATAAGAAAGAAATAATACTTAGATGGCGTACCGAACAATAAAACATATTTACAATCTTTATACAAGACATACCAGAAAAGAATAAACATACAAGGGGTTCATCAGCAAAATGACCAGCTAGGTCGCGTTTCGGGTCCTTTAACATTTTGTACGCTCAAACCCTAGCTGACGGACCCCCGCCAAAAAGGCGGACCACACACATGACTTAACAATGATAACACTCTTAAATGAAGCCACACAAAATACAAAATTCTCAGGCTGACTGCAAACCAAATTTAAACAAAACTAAAAAATGCTTTTTCAACAGTCTCTCCATACATTTGATTAACTTGCAGGCTTCATATCCGCGTTTCACAAAAACTTTAAACGTGCTTTTAACTTTAACAATGGCATACGGCAGATGAGAACATATCCTAAGGTAACGAAGAACTTGACTGGCAAAAACATTCGCACCCATATGAAGAGGAAGAAGACTGTCGGGAAAAGTGAAACAATAACATCAAAACAAAATTTCTCAACCATATGAAAGGAAGAGGACAACTATTCTGCTGTGATCCCTCCCGGAAATGTAAAAGTAGAAGAACCAAACTCTCCAAATTATTGGCCGTACAGCGCCTTAATGCAACGCGCAGTGTTGATCAACATACAGCTTTATAGAATATAAAAACGCAGGCTATAAGTCTGTACGCATTACAGGAGAAACTCTTATTCACTGTTTCTGACTCTAACTGATGAACGAAGGCTATAACTCTGTACGCATTACAGGAGAAACTCTTATTCACTGTTTCTGATTCTAACTGATGAACGAAGGCTATAACTCTGTACGCATTACAGGAGAAACTCTTATTCACTGTTTCTGATTCTAACTGATGAACGAAGGCTATAACTCTGTACGCATTACAGGAGAAACTCTTATTCACTGTTTCTGATTCTAACTGATGAACGAAGGCTATAACTCTGTACGCATTACAGGAGAAACTCTTATTCACTGATTCTAACTCTAACTGATGAACGAAGGCTATAACTCTGTACGCATTACAGGAGAAACTCTTATTCACTGTTTCTGATTCTAACTGATGAACGAAGGCTATAACTCTGTACGCATTACAGGAGAAACTCTTATTCACTGTTTCTGATTCTAACTGATGAACGAAGGCTATAACTCTGTACGCATTACAGGAGAAACTCTTATTCACTGTTTGTAATTCTAACTGATGAACGAAGGCTATAACTCTGTACGCATTACAGGAGAAACTCTTATTCACTGTTTCTGATTCTAACTGATGAACGAAGGCTATAACTCTGTACGTATTACAGGAGAAACTGTTATTCACTGTTTCTGATTCTAATTGATGAACGAAGGCTATAACTCTGTACGCATTACAGGAGAAACTCTTATTCACTGTTTCTGATTCTAACTGATGAACGAAGGCTATAACTCTGTACGCATTACAGGAGAAACTCTTATTCACTGTTTCTAATTCTAACTGATGAACGAAGGCTATAACTCTGTACGCATTACAGGAGAAACTCTTATTCACTGTTTCTGATTCTAACTGATGAACGAAGGCTATAACTCTGTACGCATTACAGGAGAAACTCTTATTCACTGTTTCTGATTCTAACTGATGAACGCTGGCTATAACTCTGTACGCATTACAGGAGAAACTCTTATTCACTGTTTCTGATTCTAACTGATGAACGAAGGCTATAACTCTGTACGCATTACAGGAGAAACTCTTTTCACACTTTTTTGATTCTAACTGATGAACGAAGGCAACTCTGTACGCATTACAGGAGAAACTCTTATTCACTGTTTCTGACTCTAACTGATGAACGAAGGCTATAACTCTGTACGCATTACAGGAGAAACTCTTATTCACTGTTTCTGACTCTAACTGATGAACGAAGGCTATAACTCTGTACGCATTACAGTAGAAACTCTTATTCACTGATTCTGATTCTAACTGATGAACGAAGGCTATAACTCTGTACGCATTACAGGAGAAACTCTTATTCACTGTTTCTGATTCTAACTGATGATGTATTGCTCGACAGAATCGGAGTAGGAAGATGTTGAAATAATTCTGAAATTCTTGCTATTTTCTGAAACCTTCTTCGTCGCTGTTCTTCATGATAAGAAAATGTGTAGGGCGCAAAGATGATCAAAACATAAAAGTCAACTCGACACAGCTGTAATGCACAATATTGAATTAGTTATTCAGAGAAAATAGAAAAAGCATTTGAATTCAGTCTCCATTGGCAGTCAAATAATACTAACTTACTATGAAAGCGTCTAGTATTTACTACCAAACTGACAACTAAATGAATCCTAGGATCCTGGGGATTGCAATCCCTGGAAAACTGGAGCTAAATTTTGACTCTTGCTTCTGCATATTGAAAAATTACTATTACATGAAAAAATTGATTTTATTCGGAATTCTTTCCGCTCTGAAATGCTGCCTTCATTTGTAGAGACCGTATTGACCTATGCTTGCGCGTACGTCTTAAAATCCCTCAAAACCTGAAACTATCAAAACAATGGCTGTCACAGTTGAGTGTGACAATGTGAAAGTGGTTGTTGCATAAACATTGCGTGATAAGAGATTTTAATTGGCAGCAAATGTGGCATGTGAATGTCGTTCTAATGTAGGCCTATTGTTTCTCTCGATGTTGTGCTATCTGGTTCAAAGTTCGTCGTTATTTTTCTGTTCCTAATTAACTGCGGACATGCAGTGGTTGCATGATCTGTGCAGAATTTGATAAGCATGATTGAAGTGCTGAAAAGAGATTTTAATTGGCAGCAATTGTTTTATGAATAAGTGAATGTCGTTATGAGGCAGAGGACAGGCGGTGACTTCTCAGTATTTTTCAGAAATGATCTCTGATTGGATGAGAACACAACGGCTGGTAGTCATAGATATCAAGATGAAGAAGTTTTAATTAATTTCTGCATTTAAATCGCCGAGCAGCAATTTTTCCTTAGAACTCAATCAGACGAAAGATGAAAGTGGTTGCCATTCTACTTGTTACTCTTGCAACATGCTATGCCGCAAATGCGCTGACTATGGGCCTAAACGAAGCCTGTGCAGCTGTTTATCCAAAATGTTACATTGGTCTCGTTTGTGAAGCTCAGAAATGTGTAAAAGATCTTACTAAACCTTGCTTCAAAGCAGAGCACGAAGCTGCCTCTCAGCCATCCAAACATGTCCTCCGTTGCACATATTGGGGGACTTACGCTCCCAAACAATTCCTTTACCCGTACAGCTACTGTGTTGGGAGCGACGACGGCAGGCGACTGAAGGGCTACGATGTCCACGTATCGAATGTCGCTGATATGAACAGACAGAACTGCCGATGCGCTCAAGCTCGGGAGGACAGAGGAAGGATGGGAAAAGTGTTTATCAAATGTGATTCAATTGGCAATTATAGATAACTGTGTGAATCTTCATGTGAGAATTGACAATTTCCACGATTTGGGTTGCCTTTCATGTTCATTGTCATTGCCAATATAAATACTCTTTATTGAGCCGTTTTCTTACAAGCAGATCCGATTGCTGTTAGCTAGGGAATAAATCTAGTTACTTTTCTATAATACAGAAACCAAAAAATTGATGATTTTTTAACAGTTCAAACTTGTCAAATCTTCACAATTTTGGAAGCATTTAGCACATTCTTGTCGTCCTCCATCCTCAACAGTCTTTCATGCGCACTTGTGAGGGATTTCGACCGTTTAGTCAATAATAATCTATCCACGGCTAGCCGGTGCTTCCACACCTGTGGGAACGAATCTGGCGAAAAGCTGGCAGATAATCAGCTACATATTATCATGCAATAGTTCAGTAATAATTTTTAGCATATTCGCTGGCGAAGTTCGCCGGCGACAATTCGCGAATTCGCGCTCTGTATGTCACCTTTTACTTTTGACTTTCTCTCTTATTTTCTTTAGTGATCCGCCTCTACAGCTGAGGCTCTATTTTCTCCCTCACCTCCTCACCATCACCCTTATATGGTTAATATATCTAAGAAATAAGTGCAGACTATCATTCTTTGATAATGATAAGAATATAGAGAATCCGCTTATATCAATTTTCATAACATCTCTTGACATTCAATAATTTACAACAATGACAAATATTTGAATAATATAATGGTATTTACTGCGACATTTATAGAAGATAAATACTCTTTTAGTTTAAGCCTTCGTGAATTGAAAAAAATCCCTTTTTATCCGATCAGGCTGAGTATACAATATATTTTCATGTAAAAGTAATATACGAACATTACTACTTACCACTAATTAGTTGCTACAATATCCACGACTTTACCGGTTGGCGAAAAATCAGCTCGCATTAGTAAACAAATATCTACCAACTAATCATAGCAACTTTTTCGCCAACTGTCGTTTTTTAATTTTACACATGTTTTTGGATAGATGATGACCATTTTCACATGCGGAGATAGTTTTTACAACAAAATTAACCTTTAAAAAATTATCCACAAAATCGCTACCTCGCCAGATAATCTGTTGATATTAGCAAGATGCGTTCCCACAGGGACAGTACTGTTGTATCTCACCGTAGAGAGCAGACGAGTCCACGAGGCAACATAGTTTTTTCTTCTATATGTTCTAAGATGAAAAATTAGCGGAAGCTAAATGCACCCACATATACTGAGAGAGAAATATCGGTGCTACACTATACGTTTTCCCATTTCCTCTTCAAGGCGGATATCCTGAAGTTGATCGCTATTGCTCCCTGGAAAGCAGACTGTCGCGTTTGTATCGTTGACATCAACTCACCGCATTCTTCTTTTCCACAATGTCTATTTCGCCCTACATAACTCAGAGTTCAGACGCTTATTAGCCATTAAGGCAAAACATTACAATAGTAATCAAAATGATGATATAATGGTAAACATAAAATGGTTCATCATGAAGAACTTCGTGCGAACTTTAGTGGAGAGGAGACATTGACGGCATATTCTGAAATTTAACTAAATAACACAAATACTTTAATCTGATTCATGAAAGTATCATTGACTTGGATGCAACTATGTAAGCTGAGTCAAATTCAGTTCGACAATTCCATTTATCATGAATAATATATAATGCAAACACCATGACATTTCAGAAGACAAGGAAACCCATCTTCAAACACAAATCAAGTCATCAATATGACATTTGCTGGTTTTTATTTATCAATTTAGTTGCGCAGTCACACTCAATCAGAACTATCATTTTATGAGTTAATAAACGAGTCATATCTGAAGGTCCGCAGAGCACATAATTCATAATCAAATATTATTACGGTATGCGCGTTCATATACAAGCTACATCTACATCACTACCAAAATTCAAGCTGAACCATGAAGATAGAAAACTGATATATCGAGGCTTGTGGTTTCTAAAGGATTTTATTAAACTTGCACTTGTGTGTCTGCTGCAGGTTTAAACTGATTTAAATGTTTTAGAGAAATAGAGGAAAATAGAGATTTAATTAAATAGGGGGAAATAAGTAAGCCCCTAAAAGTTAAATGTTTATAATTGCATCATCATGATTAGTTAGATAACAGAAAGCTACTCAAACACATGACATTTCTTCTTAGTTCTCAGAGGGTACACTGCACTGAGATAATGAAGCAGGCAGTACATCGTGGCCTATAAGACAAGTCAAAACTCATTGATCTAGTGAAACTAACTAACTAACACAAAGTTGATGAACTGCAATGGGGTAAATACAAAATGAAAATTCAAAGATGTTATTTACGGACTAACATGCAGTTTCTAAAATGCTGTACTCACACAAAAGATGAACAGTCTACTCTTCGTCAATTGCAAAAGAAAGATCTGATTTGCCTGCCCAGTGACAAGGGAAGTGAATGTTGTGTTATAAGACAATGCGATTATATTCAGGCTGGATATCAGTATTTTTCTGATACTCAAATTTATAAACCGATCGCACACACCACCCCAAGCACAATGTAGAAGAGAATAAACTCAGTGTGGAAACAGATCGCCCAAGACGAAAAGCTACCATACTCTATAGAAAGGAGTTACACATCGGAGGTTGGGTGGGGTCTTACAAAATATTGGGTGGCTGCATATCTTTTCCATCATCAATCTGGGGATAGCTTGACTTCTATGGGATACTATGCTATATAATTGCCAAAACAAATTTCATGTCAATTTCTTTGGTATACATTTCACAGTTTTCTTGAAAATGGCTACGGCACTTGAATAGCCGAAATATATCGATAAAATATATCAAAAAAAGTTACTAACCTCAACTTGGCTTTTCCAAATCTTTTAATCATAGGAAAAAGTGTTGAGAGAGATTCATAGAAGTATACATCTGGAATAGACGCTGGCTTGTGGAAATACACTGTAAATCGCTCAATACCAATCACATACGAAGGATGCATACCAAAATATTTTTTTGGTAAATTTCTGTATTCTCTTGGTATATATTTGTATGCTTTTCGTACGTTTTTTCAAATGTGGTATGCTTTACATACTAAAGCCATACCAGCACAATATTAAAAAAAGCATCAATCATATCCAAAGTGTGTTGATTTAAGGCCTTTTGTCAATAAAGATCACACTAATGTTACTACTGTTCTGTAAGTAGTGAGATAATGACATTCAACAGTCATACTTTCAATACTGAATTCGATTTTAATATACGTAAGTCTAAGGCATTACATGAATCATCAATAAGTATTCAACGATCAACAATTATGCATTATGTAATTTTGAAATTAAGCATATTATCAATCCGAAATAAAAACACATTATAATTCATGAACGCAAAAATAGTTATGTTTGAGATATATAAGTCAACATGATTGCACGAAAGATATAGTATGAATGAATTGATGTTTATCAACTTGGCTCTTAAAGTAGAGTTAACTAAATGTTCTGATAAAGTTGCTAGAGAAGTAGCATCGGCGACATATTCGTGGAGCATAAAATTCATAATAAATCTAATCTGGTTTAATATCACTCGATCAAACAAAAGATATTAACGATTGGTATTACCTAAGAAAGTTATTTGACAGTAGTATGTAATACACATTTTTTTTGCTATGCACATACCAAATACATACCAGAGGCATGCGAATAAGGACGAATTTGCATCAGGTCTCGTATATAATACATACCGACAACTCGTATGTCAGTGTGAAACAGCCAATCACAGATAGAATAGTTCGTATCGCTACATACCAATCACAAACGAAAGTAAAAGAGATTTCGTATGAAAAACATACCAGATCACTGTAAACATACGAGAATCTTGTATCAGATGTTAGTTTCAAATTGTATGTAATTTTCGTATCCAGCGATTTACAGTGTATTTGCAAATTCAACATCATTATGCTAATGCGATGACATCTCTTCAAAAACCAAATATCTACAACTAGGAGTCCATCTCCCAAACGTTTTCAACAAGATTCATCGACACGAGGTCTGTAAGTGATTGGACTGAAAGCAGCAAAAATCTAGTCTAATCCATCACTGACCATGCAGACAGTGATTCTGCAACAGCCTTGGAAGTCTTGATGTGTTGCGGTCTTGGTTGCGGTAGATGCAAGAACTCTCTATGAAACAGAAAAGGCACAAGGTTGGTCAAACTTGGGTTTTGGGTCGACCTTGGGTAAGACATACAAAACGTGGCTTTTCTATTAATGCTGCATTTGTAAAGATCAAGTTACAAAAATTAATATTTTGATTTGAATCTTAGGAGAGCTACAGGATAAGAGCATAAAGTTGTGATATTTTATCAAGTCTCCCCTGGATTCACAGAATATTTCAAAAATGAAATACTTGTGATTATTAGCTATTTCATTCTGGGCTTGACAATACCGCGCATTGAAAGTTCATGCATTTTGTTTCTACTGTAAGCTTACATGTATTTTGTTGCATTTGTGCATATTGAATTTTTATATATTCCGTATATTTTACATCTTCGCAGTTATCTTCTCACCTTTAACTTTCTGCCATAGCCGACATTCATTGAAAATAGATTCATTACAATTTCGCATTCTAAATATTATGTTTAACCATGCACTTAATGCGCAGCTATCATATTTATCAAGTTTGTTTATATTTCTGAATGATAAACTGAAAACAATTGCTTTGCTATGAGCAATGTGCAATTCAATCATAATTAAATCAAAGATCTTCAATTAGTCAGTGTATCAGTGTAGGTTAAATTAGAAGAAAACTTTATGACTGTAGAAGGTGTCGTCATTGTAGTTAATCATATAATTTATTTTAGATCAGACGGCTATGTTTGAATTTACATAAGCATATCAGGAAACATAGATATACATGAGGAATAGGATAACTTAGGCATAGACTTCTAAATTTCTCTGGACAGATAGGTTGAAATTGGCTTATACATGTTCAGGCATGGACTACTAAATATAGATTACCTTGCAAATAGACTGTCAATAAGCATAATCAACATTTTGGAGAACAGGTTGCCTGCCAGCACAGCCTGTATGCATATTTATGTACGTTAGGAGTTAGGACACATGAGCTTACACATGCTTATGCGCTAAACGCATGTGCTACACCTCCGCGTCATTTGCTAATTTTGCAATTTTTCTTCTAACAACTTTCTCAGAACTAAGGCATTTGAGATTTTATGAGCAAATATCTTGCGCATGCTGTTGAAAAATGTCATTGAAATTTCGGAAATCTGATTCATGTACGTGCGAACAGCGAGATTTTACGAAGTTATCGGAAATGTAATGATATTCATCGATAGTCTGAGCACCGTCCCTTAATTTTTAAAGAAAGATACTATTCTCTTAGACATTTATTCAGTTATAACTTGTATAACCTGGAAAAATGGTTTTCTTCGCTATTCTCACAAATAAAGTTTTTACATGAAAATTAAAAACTATTGAGTTTGATCTCATACAACACCCTCCAGCAAGGAATGTATAGTTGAAGCGCAGATACGTTTGGTGGAAACGACTTCCCATGATAAATTTTGCTCAAAAACTTTGCAGATTCAGGATGTAGAACATTTCCAACTCACTATTTGTGACATTACACTCACGACAAAAATCACATTTTTTACATTTCAGGATTAAAGGGCAGCAAGCACCACTTATATCATCTCGATTATTAGGATTCATATTGAAATCAGTCTTTGCCTGCAAACATTCTCCTGCATACACATCATCGTCTGTGGTTGATTACATGATATTTTATCATCAACACTTCTCAGACTAAATCCGGAAAACTTCAATAAAGTTATGGCTTTCATTTTCTTGTCACTCTCTGTAAGGTGACGAATGGAGATAAAATAATTTTTGCACCAGTCATTTGACATATCCAGCTAAAACCCTTCTCAATGTAATCTGGCTGTTCTTTTCCAAGAATTGGTTATTGGTCTCAGAGGAGTCTCCATCACAGGTCAGATCGCCTGATAACTGTTTAGACTTCCTTATAGAAGTAGCTGCTCAGGTTGTAAATGCTTATTGTGTCCATCATGATTGTTTTCATGAAATTGAATGCAAAGAAGAATCTCCGTATAGTTCACTTTCTATTCCCCGTCATTTCAGGACATTCGTAGTGTGGAAATCGGTGGCTTCTCTTTTCCTCTCGAAACTGACCCTTACATAACAATGGTCAATGCTTTGCTTGGATCCTCCGTCCGTTGAATTCGGCTTCACGGAGCTTTGTCAGTCTTTCCCAAATATCACATAATTGAATCCGATTTCGAATTTCTATTACTGGCTGGTCATCCAGAGATTATCCAGAAGTCATCAGATTGACAACTTTGGAAAACTTGTGATAGATGATAGATACATCATGTGCTGCTTGGAATGGATTTCTCTCTGTGAAAAATGCAAATACATATTCGCAGATTTTTCGACAGTCAATGATGCGATCATGCGTCATTTTTAGTCCATTATCGTTTTGAGATGTCACAAACGCAGATGGAATGGTTTCTTTCTAAATTTTTGTTGTGGTTAGGGGTTGGTGTGCTTGTTTTCTGCTGTTGATTATGAGCTTCTTTGTTATTACTCTTAAATGAATCTCAGTGGTATCGACTCCGACTCTCAACCAGTAATGGTAACGGACTAATCTGGATTTCTATGGCAATGTGACTTTTCGATGAACATGACTTTATTTTCCGGATGTCATCCATTGTGCATGTGCTATTTGTCTGACTATAATTCAGGTGCCATATAAATGTATTGTGACCGACGAATAAAATACGTTTTTGTCCTGCAGCAAGTTGTTTTGACTTCACAAGCTATCATGGCCGTTGAATATGAACCCTCTGAAGTTGATTGACGTCGTGAAGAAGTTCCGAGGGGAACCTGATGAAAATGTGGATTAATGGACAAAGCGATACGAGACTGCAGTATCCCTAATAGTTGATCCCAAGGACGCACGTGCTGAGATGACAAGAATGATGCCCTTGTTTCTGGATGGGCCGGTTTTCAGTACTTGGGATCAGCTAAGCTCAACTGACAAGGCAGATTTTGATCAGGTAATAAAAGCCTTGAAGCGCGTCTTTGGATTGAGCAAGGCGAGTGTTTGGCAGAAATTGAAGTCACTACATTTGTTTCCTGGTGAACAAATTGATACGGTTGCCGACGAGGCGAAGTCCCTTTTACGAGTTATCACCGGAAAGGCTCCTGAGGAAGAGCTTATTTCTCTGGCTGTTCTCGATTCACTACCAATTGAGATCAAGGAGAAGGTTTACATCCAGCATGGTGAAATGATGAAACTTGATGACGTTCTCTCCTGTGCGAAGGCGTTGTTGGCGACTAGTAATACCTTACCTGCAAGTGTGGCTTTGGTTACAAAGGGAACGCCAAGTCAACAGAAATATCACAATTCAAGATGGAGGGGCACTCGATGTCAAGGCTGCAGACGATTTGGCCATGACAAATCTGAATGTGCAATTGTTTGCTTCAACTGCAATGAGAAGGGCCATCTTCAACGCTTCTGCCCGCATCGTTGATCAACTCAAAGGGAACCGGAACCTGGAATCGTAGCGGCTGGTGTAGAACTCAAACGGGCGCTAAACGTTGATGGACAAAGGATGAATGCTTTGATAGACTGTGGAGCTGTGCACACATTCATTGGTAAGAAATTGGTTGGGAGTAGGAGTCGATACCACTGATATTCATTTAAGAGTAATAACAAAGAAGCTCATAATCAACAGCAGAAAACAAGCACACCAACCCGTAACCACAACGCGCCCCCTAGTTTCCGGAGAAACTAACTAAACTATCAGTAGGTCTCTATCACCTATAGTCCACAACGTAATCAGAATGCCAGGCAGGTCTTTTAGTCACACGACCACTCCGTCTCACCACCTCTATTTCTCGAATCATATTCATAACCTCGATGGAAACGGTTTCATCCCAACCAGTCCCATCGGCAGATGTACATCGTTGCACATATGCACATGCAACACGTAGCCAATTCGCTACTGGAAAATACCCGTGACATGATCCAATATACTTATTTACTTGTCTACGGGTTGGGACAGCTATCTGCTCAAATCTCCTATCGTTCTACTACATGCGCCTTTGCCGCGATCAAATCACACTCACCTCAAAGCGTGGATATGCAGAATCGAAAGTGAAATTCAAAGTGCGCGCGTTGTGGACATTGCTATTGTTCTGTTAGTTAAAATGCATCAATGCTGATTTTTGTTAACTTGGCTCATCCAGAGCTATATAAGCTGTCGTTTGACAAATAAACAGCACGGACGTGTGAGATTATTAAAACTTGTTTTCAATACTCAGTTGTGAGCTAAAGCAATTGGCGTCGAGCAGCAGCCTTTGCTTACTATTACTGCACTCACTGCAAGTTCACAGTTGGACTAAAACGCTCGGGTAGAGTGTTTTTTTGTTTAACCCTGGTGGTTAAGCAGGTAGACAGTCGTGTGGTGGCCCAGTACGTTCGGTTAGAGCGTATCGAACCTTCAGTGGTTCTGAAGTAATTTGAAACTTCCACTCATCCTCTTCGACTTGATACTGACGCACAGCTCGCCTGAGAGCCGTCGGTTTCTTCAACAAACCCAGCCTCACTGACGCACAGCTCGCCTGAGAGCCGTCAGTTCTTCGAAAAACCCAGTCCTTTGCATAAATAGGTTTCATCTATTTCTTTTGTTGCCTTCTACTGCTTTCACTTGTCATCTTATTTCTCGTAGGGATTAAGTTCGGATTAGGTGGTAAGCATGGAACGCCGTTTGGAGAAGATCGACATCAACAAACCGGCCGGGATCCCAAACTGGCACGAGCGGTTTGCATTCTACGTCAGAACGAATACCCTAATCGACAAGTCCAACGAGATTGCCTTCTACCTCACCATGATAGGCGATGAGGCCTACGATCTACTAAAGGATCTCGTTCATCCGGACGACATCGGCTCGATGACGGTACCCGCCCTCGAGGGCTTACTCATGAAGCATTTGCGACCAGTACATTTCGAGACATCGGAGCGTGCCCGCTTTCACAACATCGTCCGCCGGGGAGATGAGAACTTGCGACAGTTTTTACTGCGCATTCAAAAGCAGTCGGCGAAGTGCAATTTTGGGTCATGGCTCGAAACCCAGCTACGTGACCGACTAGTAGCCGGAGTCAATGAACCGGAGATACAGAAACGCTTACTCAGGGAACCGTCTCTAACCTATAGAAAGTCTAAAGCACTCGTAGATACCTGGGACGATGTGAACACCGCTATCTCTAGTCAAGTTACAGAGGTCACATTGCGTCAACGTCAAATCATGGAACTTACCGCTCAACTTCACAACAGCGCTCCAAGTTCGCATCAAGCTCCTCAAGCTTCAGCTCACAACCGGCGACCTGCCTTTCGGAAGCCCAGCAGCGGACGACGACCGCAGCAACAGCAACACAACAGACGACCGCCTTCAGTTACACACGGGAACTCCGCCTGTGGCTTTTGCGGTGCCAACCACAAACGCAGCACTTGTAAGTTTTTGTCAGCCGAATGCTACAAGTGTCACAAGGTCGGTCACATTTCCAAAGTTTGTCGCAGTAGCTCACGCCCGTCGCACCAGGCCAACGTCGTCGACTTCTCGAATGAACACACACCTGCTCCTACCTTTGAGTTTCAATCACTTGTCCTACAGGTACGCAACGGCCAGAATTTGAGACATACGTTAACCATCGAGTCTGGTCAGAAAGTGGATTTCATCGTGGACACAGGCAGCCCCATATCTTTCATGCCTTACCCTCAGTTCCAACGGGTCTGCTCGGAAGCTTCGTTCCTTCACGGCTCTCGGAAAAACATTCGAGGTGTCTCCGGACACGAACATCCAGTCAGAGGTGAAGCGTCAATTCAGGTTACAGATCATGACAACCCTCAACCTGTCTCCTTACCACTGGTGATCACTGAAAACGGACCAACAGTTCTTGGATTAGATGGCCTAAGGCTACTTCAAGTCAACATCGCTCTGCTACTAGCGTCGGACAAGCCGTTGTCCATACCTAAACCTGTATCGACGTTAATCCACAAGTGCGGTAAAAATACAGGCGGGATGAACATCAATCCTGTAACTTTGGAAGTTACTTGTGAACCCGTTTCCAGGAAGGCTAGATCTGTTCCTTTTGGTCTCCGCGCTGCTGTTCAACAGAATCTAGATGATCTTGTCGCCAAGGGCATTCTACAACCAGTCGCTTCTAGTTCCTGGGCAACTCCTATCGTAACGCCTCTCAAGAGTGATGGCCGTCCACGCATCTGCGGCGATTTCCGAGTCACCGTCAACCCATTTTTGAGGCAGACTGCTAATACCACAAGGGAAGTTGAGGACATGTTCACGGGTTTACACGGAGCTCAAGTTTTTTCCAAGATAGACCTCACCAACGCATTCCTGCAGGTCCCGCTTGAATCCGCTTTGAAGGAACTTACCACGATTCATACACCTTGGGGACTATACCAGTTTTTACCGTTCGGTCTCACTGTCTCGCCTGGCATTTTTCAAACGTGTCTGAACAACATAATCAAGAACTTGCCCGGTGTTAAGTCATACCAAGATGACATAATTGTGTACGCCCGGAACAAACCAGAACACGACCAACGCCTCAAAAACTTACTTGAAGCCCTGGATCAAGCAAATATTCAGATCAACGTCGTCAAGTCAGTCTTACCTCGCATCAAGTATCTAGGTTACATTGTCGATGGCAACGGTATACATCCGGACAAGGAACGGATTAAAGCAGTAAGCCATGCTCCTAAGCCAACTTCCAAGAAGCAGTTACAGTCCTTTTTGGGTTTCGCTCAATACTATTCTCGCTTTGTCAAGAATTTCGCAGCGACCGCGAAGCCTTTGTTTGATCTAGTCACGTCATCAACGTTCGAATGGTCTCCCAGCACTAACAAGGCATTTCAATCTCTGTTGTCTGAAATTTAAACGGAGAGGTTTTGCGTAGCTTCAATGTAAATCTGCCTTGTCATGTATTTGTTGATGCTTCGGAAGCAGCTCTCGGTGCCGTACTCGAACAGGAAGGTCAACCTGTCATTTGCATCTCTCGTCGACTCTCACCTGTCGAGCAGAACTACTCTCAAACTGCGCGTGAAGCCCTTGCAGTCATTTGGGCCGTTCGATGATTACAAAAGTACCTGTATGGTAACAAGTTTGATATCTACACAGATCATAAAGCTCTGCAGTATATTTTTAATCCTGCAGCCTCCTTAGGGAAGACTACGTCGGCAATGTTGCAACGGTGGGCAGTGGACCTCAGCGCTTATGATTACGTCATCATGCATAAGCCTGGAAAGAAAATTCCCCACGCCGATTTTCTGTCGAGGTACGCAGAGAAGGATTCTCCTCAGCAAGTGGATTCCTACACTGTCAATCCGCTTCCGATTGACCGCAACCGTCTTATCCACGAAACCAAATTGGCCGATGGACCTGTTCTCGCTGGTCTTAGAAACGGATGGTCTCTAACAGCACGCAAACGATTCCCAGAACTCCATGTAAAAGAACCGACCTACGCATTCAAATAGATGGCATTATTGCGTACAACGACTGCATCCTAACTTGTCGAGAAGCCATGCTTCAGCACTTGCATCTCGGGCACCTGGGGAGAGATAAGATGAAATCTCTAGCTAGAATGCTGTGCTGGTGGCCCACGATCAACGACGACATTAGCAACTACATGTATCTGCAGCAATGCGAACTCGTCCTCATTGGAACCCGTGGCCAGTCACGTACAAGCCCATGCAGCGAGTTCATGTTGACTTCTGCGGCCCGTTTTTGCAAAAGTATTACGCATTGATCATTGAAGACTCCTTCTCTCCAAATACTCACATGTATTCCTAACAGCTACCGCCAATGCAGACTTCACTAAGTGGGCTCTCAGACGATTTTTTGCGAGGGAAGGAGTGCCACAAGTTTTGGTAAGCGATAACGGCTCGCAATTCACAGCTGAATCGCTACAAACTTGGCTGCAATCAATCGGCTACCGGTCAGTCTTCACCGCCCCGAGACATCCTCAGTCTAACGGATTGGCTGAGAATTTTGTGAAAACGCTCAAGACCGCCATCTTCGCTCAAAAGCCACGAACTTTAGACGATCTGTGGGAAAGCATCGACGCTTTTCTAATTCAATACAGGAATGCCACTCATGCGAGTACCGGTAAAAGCCCGTCAGTTCTTATACACGGAAGAAGAGCTAGAACCACGACGAATTTCGACTCTACCGATGTGACTTTCTATAGAGGCAACAACAATCGGCCTTCTAGTGGTCTCCTCTTAAATTCAATGGGTCAGCGAATGTTTCACGTCATTGACTTGAGCGATGGCACCTTACATCGGCGGCACATAGATCAGATCAATATTAACGCACCAACTTCACCAACTGCATCAACGGCTGAAGGAGAGTCTTCCAACGTGTCTCAGTCTGTACCTGCACTACCTACGTCACCTGCACCTCCTCATCCTCAACTTACACCTGGCAACGCACGGACACAGTCTTCATCGCCTGCAGCTCCGCCGCTTTCGCCTCTGCCTCTTGAACTGCCGACATCCGAATCTAGTCCCTCTACACAAACAAACGTCTCTGTTCCTCTTGCACCAACTCACAGAACACTACAACACACTCTAGAACACACCTCTGCACCTTACACAAACACATCCCAACAGTAGCCTCTCCGCCGAAGCTCAAGAGTGCGAACTTCTCCTCGGTGGTTGAGCGATTTCTGAACGGGGAGGAATCTGTGACAGCTATCTTCTCAAATCTCCTATCGTTCTATCTGATCACGTTCTACTACATGCGCCTTTGCCGCGATCAAAGCACACTCACCTCAAAGCGTGGATATGCAGAATCGAAAGTGAAATTCAAAGTGCGCGCGTTGTGGACATTGTTATTGTTCTGTTAGTTAAAATGCATCAATGCTGATTTTTGTTAACTTGGCTCATCCAGAGCTATATAAGCTGTCGTTTGACAAATAAACAGCACGGACGTGTGAGATTATTAAAACTTGTTTTCAATACTCAGTTGTGGGCTAAAGCAGTCATCCTCTATGATGGGGAGGTCACCATCTCTACGTCAAACCATAGATGGTCCCACCAAAAGTCTCAAAACTCTAACATCTCCCTTACCGACTTTCTCAGGAGCTTTTGAAACCAGACCCCACTTACTCAAATGAGTCCTCAATTCTTAAGGAGACACTTTGGTTTCTGAAATATAAATATCATCTATATAGCTAGATGTTCTTTCGCGAATGACGGGATCAGTCTTCAAAACGTAGTTAACAATTACAGTCATCATTTTAGGGGCAGACGCTAACCCAAATCCTAGTCTAGTCAAAAGGAAGTCACGACCTCGCCATCTTATTGCCTGATGAAACCAGACTTTGGTCAATCTGGATTTGTAAATAAGATCGTTTAAGGTTGACTATTGAACAGTTAGACCCTAGTTGACGCCATTGTCTGAGCGTGTCAGCACAAGTGGATGCAACTCCAGCCGGATGAGACTCTACAAGTGTATTTAACTCTCTATAGTCGAGAATTGGACGAACTTTCAGAACGTCACCTTTTTGCTGGCGAACTGCGGAGTCGCTATGGGTCAAATTCTCAATCCACTCAAAAGCGAATCAGCAAAACTGATTACTACTCACATTGAGCAAATTTTTGCGGAGTATGGTCCGCCAGAGATAGTAATGAGTAATAACGGAACAGTTTTTCGGAGCAAGGAATTTTTGGGGCTGTTGGAGAGATGGGAAGGTCGACAGATACTTACCTCTGCTTACAGGCCGCAAGGAAACTCTGTAGTTGAGCGCATTCATAGGACAATTAGGCGAACTGTAAAACGATCAGGCAAATCCATTTCTGAGGCTGTATTTTGGGTGAATAACACCAAAGGCAAACATGATTTTTCACCGTATGAAATGATTTTCTGTGCGACGTCTAGGAGGCCTGGTGTAAACACGAATCGAGTAGAAATAGAGAGACCACTGCTAGAAAATTGTAGCCCTAATACTGAAGGAGATACTTACCTTGATGCAGATAGAAATCCCTTCTCCGTCGGAGATAAAGTGTATTTGAAGCCGCCTACCTCTCGTTGTGATGATATTTGGGGTGGATCTCATACAGTAAGAAGACTATTGTCATCTGTGTCTGTTGAGTTAAATGAGGATAATGTTTCGCGTAATGTGTCTCACTTACGTCTTGTACCTTGTAGATCAGAATCAGAAGAGCGAATAAATAATGTTCAAAGTGAGGATGAATCAGGAGGGGAAATAGAGGTGGTGAGACGGAGTGGTCGTGCCTGACCACTGATTAAAAGACCTGCCTGGCATTCTGATTACGTTGTGGACTATAGGTGATAGAGACCTACTGATAGTTTAGTTAGTTTCTCCGGAAATTAGGGGGCGTGTTGTGGTTACGGGTTGGTGTGCTTGTTTTCTGCTGTTGATTATGATCTTCTTTGTTATTACTCTTAAATGAATCTCAGTGGTATCGACTCCGACTCTCAACCAGTAATGGTAACGGACTAATCTGGATTTCTATGGCAATGTGACCTTTCGATGAACATGACTTTATTTTCCGGATGTCATCCATTGTGCATGTGCTATTTGTCTGACTATATATCAGGTGCCATATAAATGTATTGTGACCGACGAATAAAGTACGTTTTTGTCCTGCAGCAAGTTGTTTTGACTTCACAATTTTAGACAAAATTGTCAGAACAAGAAATCTTCCGATTGCGTTTCCATTGCCAGGACATATACTTGAAAACGTGGCCATACCGGATCGCAGCTTTGTAGTTGTTTGGAGAAGCATCTAGACAGATAAAGGAATTTCGATGGCACTGTACTTTAGATCACGCTGTTTCATTTCTTCAATTTTTTTCATTGCTTGCCATGATAATCCATGTCCTTCGTGGTAGCATTTGTCAGATTCATGGAATTGAAGGTTACACAAGACGTCACACAAGGTTGCACAAGAATGTTTAGTTGGGATATAATACTTTCAACTAAATCGATGCAATCACAAATTCAAATTTCTTTGTTATGCAAGTAGAGGAATGTATTTGTGTTACACCGTCATTGCATTTCGGTTCACAGCCAACAATGGTATACTGCATTTCCTTGCTTTTTGCATTCAGACAAGCTGCAAAATTCGATCTTTTGCAACACGAATGTTGGTTGGCCTGAACATGTATAAAATGATTTCAAATTTTGCTCACCTGTCCATAGAAATTTAGAAGTCTATGACTTAGCAACGTCTTATGAACATATCCCCGATTACATGGAATGTGGCATGATATCATTTAACATAGTTCATACAACACTTAAAAAAATTCCACCACGAGTTCAAAAGAAAAATCGCAATGTAGTCAGGGAAATCCGTATCGATCAGTCCTCGTCCGTTGTCTGCTTGGATACCTTCTTGTCCGCAAGTTATTTGTATTCTCGATGGCAACACATCGTCTAGATACTGATTCAATTTCAGTATTACAGTTAACAACTGAAGAAGCTATACAATTTCCTGGCTTTAGGTGATAATAGTTACATCTATCACTCCTTTAGTCACACAATGTTGTAATCGATACGTCCATTTTCCCAAGCACTTGATCACAATATAAGGTCCATCATATCTCCCTTTTTCTAAATCTTTTCGCTTTGGAAAAATTTCCGCCATAACTTTATCTCCAACCACAAATGGTCGGACTGCATCAATGCTTTCATTTTTCCTGAATTTTTTGTTGATTTGTTTTTGAAGCGAATTCGTCACATTTTGTATATCACGCATCTATTCATGTACTGACAGTTCGTGGCCGTTATCATTTGATAGTAGAAATGGGTTCATTTTTCGACCAAACACTATTTCAAATGGAGTAAAATCAGTTGTTCTCTGTTTCGTGCATCTTAATGCTCTTTCCACCAACGGTAGTATATCTGTCCATTTCTTCCCTGAGCTAGAGGTGGTGGCGTATATAAGATCTTTGGCCGTTCTAAACAAGCGTTCTACCATAGAATTTCCCTTTGGAAAAAAGGAGCAGATTTTGTTTTCTTGATACTCAATAACCTACAAATTGATGTTAACAAGTCATTTTCGAACTCAGTACCTCTATCAGAGTGAATGGCTTTCGGTGTTCCAAAAATTGATATCCAAAAACTTACCAATGCCTTTGCAAATTCTTTCCCATTGGCCAGACGTAATGGTATTAACGCTGCAAATCGAGAAAAATAATCGATGACTCCCAAAATATACCGTTCTCCATTTTCTCCGGGCGGTAATGGACCCATTACATCGATAGATATTCCATCGAAAGCCTATCGATATTTTTTGAATCTTTTCCTTTTCTTTGTTCTTAATGTTTCTATCTTCTGGAATTGAGATGTCTATTAACTTGACTTCCTTCTTTTCTTTGTTATTTATTTTTTTACTTATTATTGTGATGTCCGGCCGGTTTGCATTTATTCTTCTGTCAGTCTGAATTCCGAGATTACAGAGAATCTTGACTTTCTCATTTTCAGTAACCTTTTCATGGTTTGTGTTTCCAATATTCCTTTTCGGTCTTTACATTGTAGTGTTGGCATATACTTTGATGCACTATTCTCGCGACATCGGTATGTCTGGTTGTATGCACACTTGGAGCCAACTGACTGCATGCTGATAGTATGTGGGCTACAGTCCCATCGTTTTCGTGTCACCGTCTGCATTTTTCATCTGATGTCGTCTTCATGATGTATTTCTTTTGTGCCTTTGTTGTTAGCGTTTGATCTTGGGTGGCTATGATCAAGGCTTCGGTCTCTGATTTTAGCGCGGCTTGGGTCATCCAGCCATACATATTCTTCTCTGTTGTGATCTGTTTCATTTGTCTCGGATATTGACCGTGTAATGCTTTCTGCTGCCATCTGTTTTTTCTTTCGTGAAATACCTTGACCTTCCATGGTTTGATGTTTTCTTGGTAGTTCTCGCAAGAATGACTACCAAACAATTAAATAACTACATGTTGCCTTGCTGTCACGATCAGGGGATCACCGATCCTGCTACAGATGTATTGTGATAGGCTGCGTTTCTCTTCATCTTCGATTTTTATCAGGTCGCATCCTCCCATCCGTCTTGGCAGATATAATCTATCGACGTCGGCTTTGGGTGAAACGCCTTGTGCATTGTCATCATCTTTCGTGTTCTACCATCAATGTGCTGTATATCTGTCGTGTTCCACTTTATTATTCCACCATTGCACGACTGGTGTCGCGTATGTGTTGATGCCTCGGATTTTATTGTATCCGTACAACTTTGATTTCATTATTTTCCTTACTCTTTTGAAGTACTCTTTCGTCATCTGCTTCTTAACCAGTTCTTCTTTGCTTGTTTGATGTTGCAGAATCCCCAAGTATTTGTATCCTTCTT
>CAJQUW010014371.1:0-106008 GCA_907163375.1 Prostheceraeus crozeri
GACACATCCGTTGCAAATCTCACTTTTTTCACTTTTTTCACTCCAGATCGCGCCACATATCCAGTCGGTTTATCGTCTCTGGGCGTATAATGACACCAAATGGCAGCGACTTCCTGCATGGGATCTCCTTCCGTATCAAATACGATGAAATTGCGCACCGGCTTCTTCTGCTCCACCCACCATTGTTGTACTTTAGGATGATCAAATGTAATGGTATAAGAACCTTGCATGAGCTCGCCCAAGTGCTGAATCCGACGCATCGTGAAATGAATCTCGTCTTGTGTGTCTCGACTTATATACCCTTCCCTAGGGTGGTGTACAACATGATTGGTTTAGCGATGATGACGTCTCCTTCGACGTTTTCCTCCTCCTGATATTTTATTCGCTATAGCACTTACGCCTGCGGCACCGGCTGCACCCGCTGCTCCCAACGCTGCAGCTTTCCCTGCGCAATAAGTGCAGGGACGAGGGGGAGTAAAAATGGGAGGATGCCTCCTCTTTGTTTACGACTCCCGCGGTAGATTCCACCTTTTTGTCTTCGACTACCACGGTAAATACCCCCTTTCTGACGGCGACTTCCGCGATAAATACCTCCACGTTGCATGATTGCCGTGATAGGCTAGATGTCCCTACTTAGTTCTTCATTAATAGTTTCCCTAACGTCTTTAACTTTCCCAACTTGTTCCTATTTAGATCGTGTTTCAACCGTTGCCATTCTTCCTTTATCATTTGATTATTGGATTTATACCGTGGTCGCCACGCTGCTGGCAACAACGTATTGCCCAAATGACGTCGAATCAATTCGCCTTTATGTCTCTGAAAAGCTTCACGCCCTCTACGATGCATTTGAGATTTTATATACCGTTTCACATGTCCTTACAGTTCCTCCTCTCTGGCGTCGTTTACGGCGTGTCATGATTAATGTTTACGCTTCCCAATCATAACTTAGTCGCAACAATAGGAGATTGATCACTACATTTATTCATCATCCAAATCTACATCATACGTGAACCAATTCAATTGGTTCTTAAAAACAATGGGATTCAGAGGTTTCCCTCGTTTCTTACTAAAGTCAAATGAATATTTGCGTGGGTCCCGATTTCTATTCTCTGGTCGAAGCGAGGCTTGGGGGACACTGTTCACTTCCTTGGGTGGATTCGGTTGACTCTCATATATCCGTTTCAACTTTTCGCGCTGATTTTTCCATATTTTCTTGGCCATATGCTCCTTATGCAGCGAGATAAATTGACGGACCTTCTCTTCCTCCACGTCACGATGTAGCATCTCACCACAGACACACATATAGACAAAGTTGTCGATTGCCTCATTCGTCTTGCTCCACGACGGATTCCATCCACACACCTCCTTATGTTTTTTGCAAACATGTTCCCATAAGAAGAATGCTTGGTACATGTTATGACACCAGGGACAGCGTGCCAACTTCACTTTTGACAAGTCGTACAGATATGAATTCGTACTCTCCGGCTCCACTGGACGATTCGGGTCCAAGGGTTCAGTGGGCATATACATGCTCAAATAGGGACATAAATGTTCATTCCATTCATTCTCCTCCTCCTGAATCTTCTCATCACAGTACCTGCACCGACCCACACATGGGTGTTTATGGTAAGCTTCCATATTATAGTCTTGTTTGCAAAGCAGGCAGGTGAACTCACTCTCCTTGTCGCCCCAATAACCTCTATCCAGTGAGCACTGATGATCGGTAGTCCACCATTTCCCACAACGATCGCAATACTCCTTCCCTATCTCCTTGCGTCCATGACGGATGCATTGTGAAAACAGTCGGAAGCGTTTATTGCAAAACTCGCACTCATAATAGGGTTGAGGGCGGGACGGACTGTGGTTCGCCTCTTCTTTGTTGGTGGCTCCATTATATCGTGGTTCAGATCATGTATCTTACGTAAACAATGAACCAAACCCAATGTCAATCTGCATACACAAGATTCCTCCAAAATAACGACACTCCAGTTGAGAACGTAACTTCTTCTGCAACGAATCGATCAGTTCTTCCACGTCCCAATCGTCACCAATGTTCAAATAGCGATAGGACACGTCCAGTGCACCTTTGGGGAACTTTGCAGATGTTCGAATATCAAACAAGAAGCGTGGTCCATACAGTATTACATTCAGCAACTGAATACGAAGCTCTGCAATAATCTTCTCTAACGACACACTCTTCTCCTTTGTCGGAATAATATACAGTGTATTACAGTCTCGTTCCACAATAAAGTCTTTCGATGAATAAGGTGTATAGGATATCTCCTCTTTGGGATGACGTGTCGCAGCCAGAGGGCGTAACGTTACTGTTGTCGGCATAGGATGAGAATGAATTTCTCTGACAGCGCTTTCCTTATATACCCTGCGCTGACTCATCACACGTGCTCGGCGCCGCGTGCTCCGATTGGTGCTCCGTGCTCAACCCCAAGTGCGCCGATGCGTGCTCTGATGCGTGGGCGTGTGCTCTGATTCCTGTCTTCTTCGCTACTGATGCGTGGGCGTGTGCTCCGTGCTCTGATGCGTGGGCGTGTACTTAAGTGCAATGGTGAGGAAAGGGGCTAGACTCTCCTACTTTCGGTGTCCTGGAACGGTCATGATTTTGGGGGTGAAAATTGTAATTCTCAAATTTGAGATTTTGAAAAATTTGAAAATTGGGTATTTTTAAAAACGCCCAAATTTGTGAATTTAGGTCTTCATAACCTGAAAAAGGGTTCAAATTCATGAATTTATGTCGTTTTTAAAAATGCCATTTTTTGAAAAAATGGTACTTTTTGAATGGACTAAATTCATGTATTTAGGTCTTAAAAACCTGAAAAAGGGTTCAAATTCATGAATTTATGTCGTTTTTAAAGATACTATTTTTTTGAATTTTATGGTGTCCTGGAACGGTCTTTTGCCCATTACTTATCTCCAGAAGTTGCTGATTCTACCAAACTACAAGGTGGCCATAAAGTCGAGCTTCAAGATTTTAATTGTTCTGATGGATCTCTAAATGACTTAAGGAAAACATGAATTAGTTGTGAACAAAGAAATTTATATTTACAAATGTTCAAAATGCTGCCCTTCAGCAGCCAGACATAAATCAAGCCGATGGTGAAAGTTATCAAAAACTCGATTGAGCAAACTTGAATCACCGTTGATTTGCTGACAGGCATCCCGAATTCGAGTTCTCAAATGATCCAGGTCATTCATGCGCTCGGAATACACTAGTTGCTTTGTGTATCCCCAAAAGAAGAAATCCATGGGATTCAGGTCAGGGGAGCGTGGAGCCCATTCAACTGTCCCCCTTCGACCAATCCAATTTTCGAAGTTTCGATCCAGCCAGTCACGCACTTTCAAGGCATAGTGTGGAGGCGCTCTATCTTGCATGAACCACTCAGGTCGACCTTCTCCAATTGAGTCTAGCTGGGGCAGAAGTTCTTCTTGCAGCATTTTGAGATACCTGCTGCCGTCAAGCGTTGAGTCAAAAAAGAAGGGTCCTAAAACATGGTCCTTCCACAGACCGCACCAGACCATCAGTTTCACTCCACTATGTTCTCTTGTGGCTTGCATCCAGTGTGGATTCTCCCGCGCATAGTAGCGACAGTTTTGCTTGTTCACTTCACCATTCAGGTAGTAGTTAGCCTCATCGCTGAAGAGAACTTTCTGATGCACCATGTCAGGATCTTCATCCAGTTGGTTTTTAAACCATGTCGACATTTCCACGCGTCGGTCTTAATCGTCTTCGTGCAACATTTGGAGAATCTGAAGCTTGTATGGATGGAAATGCTCTTCTTTGACTATCTTCTGCATCGTGGATCGGGGAACGTTGATTTCACGAGATGATCTGCGCACGGACTTCTTTGGACTCTGTTCAACTTTATCAAGAATGGCTGTTCTTGTCTCATCACATATTCTTGGACGTCCACTTCGCTCTTTGTCATGAACACTACCTGTCTCTTAGAACTTCAAGAGTAACCGACCGACTGAAGATTGACTAACATTCATTCCTTCATGCTTTGAATTGAACGTTTCAGCAACAGACCTGTTTGTCGCACCCTCTCGCCCACAAAGTAAGATAATTTCAATTCTGTGTTCAACTGTCAAAGACATGCTCGCTAGTTGTGATTAAGAAGCCATTGCTACTTCCATTTATTCGATTTCAGAGTAACACTCATGTCATCATCGGTACGTTGTCATCTACATCGAATTACGTTCATTCATGAAATGAAGAGAACAAATTGTCATTCTATAAAAGTGTGATTGAGGTGTGATTGTTCCTAGCTATAGTGCATGTCAAATATGGCTTGTACGCGACTTTATGGCCACCCGGTACAATGCAGTACTTGTTGTCAAGATCAAGCATTTATGAGGGATATTCGGCCTTGTAAAATAGGATGGCTCGATGAATTTTACTTCAAGCCTGTCGGTAATAGATTATATATACATATATCTGTTATACCAAAAGACATTACATGACAACATGACGGCGACATACAAGAAATGTGACAATGGTACACTGAATGAAATCGACAAAGAAGCGAAATCCATCGCACAATCCTACTAATTGGCGGGTCAAATCGAATGTTACAGTCCAACGCAAGCGTTTATTACATTCAAGAACCGTAAAGATCGAATCCAGCGAAATCAGAAATTCGCAAAATTCGTAAAAGTATACTTAACAAACATATTGAAAATGTAAAAGAAAAAATCAACTTTACACAATGGAAAGAAGCTTCCTCCGTTATCGAATGGTTCAATGCCATAACAGTGAAGCAATCAAAGAAATTCATGAAATTTGATATCGTTGAATTCCATCCGTCAATAACTGAAAAATTACTTATGGAAAGTATAAATTTTGCTCAAGAATTCACCAATTTCACTGATCAAGAAATCGCTGCCATCTTGCATGCTAAAAAGTCGCTTTTGTTTGACGAAGCCAATGCGTTGCAGAAGAAAGGAGACAATTATTTATTCGACGTCATAATGGGAAGCGTCGACGGCGCTGAAACGTGCGATTTGGTTGGCCTTTACCCACTAAACAAGTTGTAAAGAAGATTCGGACCGAATAACATCGGACTATTTCGTGATGATGGACTAGAAATTCTCAACGACGCTTCCGGTCCTGAATCGGACAAAGCAAGGATATCATCAAGATATTTCAAGAGCACACTTTTAAGATAACTGTTGAAACCAATATCAAAGCAACCGATTTTCTGGACTTCCACCTTGATTTAACAACTAGAAAGTACAGACCATATATCAAACCAAGCAATGGAACTCAATATATCAACACCAAATCGAACCATCCCCCGGAATCATTCAACAAGTGCCTTCAATGATAGAGAAAAGAATGTCGTAATTATCCACTGATAAAAACGAATTTGACAAAGTGAAGCAACATTACCAAGATGCCCTTAACCAAAGTGGTTATAAACACAAGTTGGAGTTCAAGCAACCAGAAAACAAACAAAGACGGAGGACAAACCTTATTTGGTTTAATCCACCTTTCATCCAAAACGTGAAAGCTAATATTGGTCGCAAGTTTTTGGTATTAATATTTAAACTTGCTCTTTCCTGCTAATCACATATACAGAAGCTTATTCAACAGAAACAACATCAAAATTAGTTACAGCTGCATGACAAACATGAAGAATATGATCAAGCAACACAACTCTAAAGTGTTAGATAAATCCAGTAATGACTAAAAGAATGAATACGACAAAAGTCAATGCAATTGCAGAAATAAGCAGCAGTATCCGTTACGAAACAAATGTCTTACAAAGTGTGCGGTATATAAAGCGACAGTGACAACAGACGATAAAAAAATGGCATACACTGGACAAACAGAAAATGAATTCAAAATAAGATACAGGAACCATAAAACTTCTTCTGCCAATCCAAATCATGAGAACGAAACAGCCTTATCAAAATTTATATGGTCGTTATATGATGAAAGCGAAAATTATGAAATAAAATGAGAGATAATGGATCAAGCCACTCCATACGAATGTGGAACAAGAAGATGCGATCTCTGCCTTCTTGAAAAATAATACATCCTTACAAGTAAGGAAAATAACCTGGGGCCGGTTGCAGAATACGATATTATATCAGTTTATCTTAAAATCATTTTATCTTCGTTGCACCATACCGATCATATTTTATTTTAAGATCAAATGATCTTATCTTTAGAGCAATCCTAAGTTAAGATAATACGATTTTATGTTAGAATAAGTCTGTTACACTAAAGATAAAATCAATTGATGTTATTTTATTTCCTCTTCTAACTTAATATCAATAAGGGGTACTTTTAAATACTTATCTCCGTCAATTTATCGCGACAATGTAGGCATAACTAATGTATCATGTGTGATGATGATTTTATAAACATTGAATAGGCTATTAGGAAACTGTCATTAACCATGACTTTATCTATAGTCAGGGCTGCCACTCTTATCATAAATAAAAATCGGAAAGTCAAATCAGAATGGGCCCCCTCAAAGTAAGAAACTTACGATCATTCGATATCACACAACCCGGTAAGTTTAGAAAGCGTTCAGGCAGAAGATGGGTCTGTTCTAATAAAGATGCTTCTGAATCATCACAGTTAGCAAGTAAATGTATAAAATTATTATTGATGCTTATTCAATCATCAGTTTCAATAAGGTACACTAGAATACATGACTCGAACAGCTACTATTTTCAGGAGAACCGTTTTCGAAGGTCGGACAGAGTGTGCTACAAAGACCCCTCAACCGGCCCCCAATGCAAAATCAGCATTATTGATGCAAATCAGAAGTTACTGAAAGATTGACGATTTCAGGTCGATATAAGAACTGCATATTATCGAATAATCTAATTGTAGGCCTATGGATAATTTATCTTATGCTTCAAAGAGGAATTTCTTCATTTCGCTCAAAAATTTTTGTATTCAAATTTATAATACACTGTTCTCGTGCAGCTTTTTCATTTTCTATGTATTAATCGTGCCATGACGTCATACGGTGCAAGATCCCGTCTTTATTGTGAAGAATTTACATGAAACCACTAGGAAATTGCTGTTCAGTTGTTTGACGTTTGGAAATTGCTTCAGCAGAGCGGTCTGGTCACAACAAATATGTTCATACAAAATCCATGGTCAGCGCGATCTAAATGCTTGGGCAGGCATTTCCGTAAGTTATTTTCTTTGGGGAGCCATTATTCCTTCGAGAAATCGAGAATGTGTGGTAAAATCTTCCTTTCTATGCTGTATAAAAATATACCGAATGTCATGAAGGATAGGAGTGTCTTCATGATGCCGGATGGAATGCCAGCGCAATACTACGGACACATCGTAAATTATTTTATCAGCAATTTTCCTAAATCTTGGATTGACCGTCATGGCATCCTTTGGAATGGCTTCCGATACCACCAGATTCAATGCCCTGTGACTTTTTACTTTTGGGCACTTTTAAGAAATGGTGCATCAGAGTCATCCTATGCATTTGGATGAACTGGAAAGCAAAACTTTGCACCGTTTTTCTGCAGATTGACGAGCGATTGCGTAGAGATATGCTCTTGCGCTGTTGACCGAAGAAAATTGTATTCGGGTAAAATGGTGAGAAAGTAGAAAATAAATGTTACAGCGGTGCTAGTGTCAGCGACTATTTCCCTTGGAATTATAATTAACACACAGACATTAATCATTGAGCCGATAATTGCTATTGCATCAACAACTTTGAAATTATCACTGCTAGAATCCGCCACGTTACATAAACAAAATAATTTTCAATCAATGTCACACAGAATAAATTGACGACTAAAAACTATCACATTTTCTCAATATGAGAAAACGGAGTTCTATATTGTGCCCAAATGTTACACATTACAGAAGCCATGCAACTTAATATACTATTTACTCTGGAATGAGAGCAACATTTGATACAATTCATTACGGGAAATACTAACGCTTCTGGATTTTTAACCGTCATCAATGCAGAATACATGTAAAGAACCAGCTACTCACATGTAAACAAATCATCAACCGAAATACAGACATCCACAATTCATGAAACAGTTAAAATCTCATTCTGTAGAGTTCGTTTCCAAAATTTGAAATTTGCAAACACCAATGCAAATAGCTAATTCGTGTTTGCACTTCATGCACGAAGCTGAGCTGCCGGATTTCCAGGCATATCCACCTACCGATGGTCTATGGCGTATGTTGCTGATTTACTGCACTGATGTCGGCTAAAAAGTCAAAAACGCTTGCAGTTCAGCCTGAAGAAACTTCATCGGCACTTGTAGCTCCGCCAATTATTCAAATCAAACGTTGTTCTCATATCCTGTATTTCAAACATATGTAATATAAATAATGTGACATCCAAGAACAACTTTGGGCTTTTAATCAAGATTATGGCAGCTATTTGATCAAGGTTGAGCCGCCAAGGCATAAGTAAACGCAACATCAACACGAAAAGAAATCCTTATCACTTCCGCAGTTGTTCCAGATTTCAATTTTCGTTGGTTTCTTCGCCAAAATTTAACCGCTTTTGCAACAAACAAGTGATCGTACAAAATATTCATTCGTCACTCCCTTGTGTTCCCGAAACATTTTTGCAGATTTTCTTTCATGTTTTTATGGCAGACGCTTCTTGAAAGACACGTTTTGGAGAGCATCGAAGCAATCAGGACTCAATTCATAATAGACTCCATAATTACGTATTACAACTTTTTCGTCAAGCATTCCCACCAAATTAAATTTCTTATTTCAAAATTTTGATTACTTGCGTTTCGTCCAGTTTCTTAGGATTGACGAAAGGATCACTGAAATCCTTGTAGAAGAATCTTCTGCTCCAGAGTCAAGCGGATTTTTGGAAACCATCTGCTTTGAATTTGATCACCCTTAAAAATGGCAGGTTCTTAAAGGTCCTTAGCAATCTACATAGCCCCGTTCACAATTTTAAACAGCCCTACATCATCTAAAAGGCCCACCTGTTCTTGTCTAAAAGGTTACTGGTCTCAATCGTACAGGACCTTTACAATCTCAAGAGGTCTATTCACATCTTAAAAGAGCTTTTCAAAAACTGAAACAGTTGCCGTTCACAATCTCAAAGGGCTGCTTCACAAAATCCTATGGGTCCATCAAAAAAACCAAATGCGACCCTTCACGATCTTAAAGGGTCCGGTTCACATTCTGAATAGGACCTGTTCACAATCTCAAAAGGGCTCCCTCACGATCTTGAAGGGGCCCTTCGCAGTATCAAAAGGGCCCCTCACGATCGCACAAGGGCCCCCTCACAATCTTGAAGGGGCCATTTCACAATCTCAGGAGGGCCCCTTCACAATCTCAGGAGGGCCCCTTCACAATTTCAAAAGGGGCCCCTTAACATTCTTCAAGGCCCCCTCACAATCTCAAGAGGGCCCCTTCACAATCTCAAAAGGGGCCTTCGCAATCTCAAAAGGGCCCTTCGCGATCTTAAAGGGGCCCCTTCGCAATCTCAATAGGACCCCTTCAATAATCTAAATTCCTTCACAATCCAAATTATTTGTTCATTGGCAAAATATTTTCTCACTACTTAGTTTATTCTGAAAAAAACCCGGAAATCCGGTTAAAACCGGAAGAGTGGCAGGCCTGTATAGTAGAGCGAAGAACTATAATTGTACTAGCCTACTAATAGCACGTAAATAGTAGAAATATATGTATATGATTGAATCACAGAAAGCATAATTCTTTGTTAAGCCCATGCAACATGTTTAATCCCCTCATTTATATTCACATCCTAACAGTCCCAGATGTAGGCTATCTATGCCTACCCTTTAAGACAAAGAACAACATTCTTTCTAACAAAGAATTGTAATGCTATAAAATATTAGGTGTTTAGCTGAATGTTTAAGCTGCTGAATATACTAAATATAACCACGTTCACACAAGCTCAATCACTACAACTGGCGATGGGTATAATCACTCTCCGTAATTATATTATCTTCGATCTCTGCCGTTTCTTCTGTTGTTCCGGTACACGCTGGCAAACGGGCTGTTTTGCTCTGTAATAACATTTTCTTCATCTTCCCATTTTCTATCTTCAGATTCAGCAGAATCAGTTCTTTTTCGTGCCTTTCTTCACTCTGACGAAATAGAAGCGACTCCAGCTCATTCTTCGGTTTCATGCGTTTGGGTTTTGGAGGCACATTTTTGTCATTATCATCACTATCGTTGCCATCCATTATAGATGAACCAATACGGGAGCCGACACCTTGAATCTTTGGATTGTCATGGCCAATTATGTCAAGCAATGTGTCATGGGAGATAATGGAGGTGTGCCACCACCAGTGCGATTCAGGGCTCTTCTATAGTTGTAATTAATTTCAAATTTTCACTTTTCAAAAATATGAACTTTCTCTTAACATCTTCCACATCTTGATTCAGATTATTGCCGATTTGGTCCCATAATTTATTCTTTTCTTCTTTTGTCACTGATGCACTGAAATTTTCGAACAGTTTTGGATAATGAACAGTCATCTCGTCGAATAGCAAACTAATTTCGGTCTCACTCCAGTTCTTTCGTCTTCTTTCATTGCCGGCCATTTCAAATCACAAATCCCAATTATTACTGCGTGTGAAAGAAAGAGAGCGTGCGACATCAGCCAACAGAAGTCTTACCATAAGAAATGGTTGCTTTCATTGATCATCTAGGTTCATTCGTCCTCAGTCAAGGTCATTGCGATGTCAATGCGATAAAAAATTCCCGTTCTCATCCTGTAGCCAATCAGGGGAGATTCATGCATGAATGATAGACATGACGTATATGCATACGAATTTCGACTCGATGCGTTCCTTTATGACTCACCTTGGAAGAATACTGGAGCGATAGAAGGTCATTTCTATTGTTAGTCTGGATGCAGGAGGAAATCGTGAGAAACCTATGGCGATTGTAGGAAATCCGCAGTATTCAAGACATAAATCGAAAGATATCCCGATAAAGAATGATCATATATGATTATACTGATGGTGAACTTTATGACAGAATCCGACTAAACCATAGAACATTTCAAAAACTTTGTGATGTGCTACTATCTCACATGTGATCAAGATCAGCGAGAAATAATGCTCTTACACTCGAAGAAAGGATATATATTGCCTTCACTTCTTCGCTTGTGGTTCATTTCAAAAAGTTGTTGATGATTCCATCGGAGTTGATAAATCTGCTGTCTGTAGAGCCGTTACTGAAGTAACCAATGCTATATTGAAAGTTCTGCCGACATTAGTGAGTACTCGATTTTTTGATAGACCGGAAAACTTATCTTTCTTTGAACAGAAACACTTGCCAAAAGTTACCGGTACTATTGACGGAACACATATAAAAATTATTTCTCCTACAATATACGAAGATGAATATGTCAACCGAAAAGGTTATCATAGTCTCAATATTCAAGTTATTGGAGCAGGTGAAATGTTGGTCGCTGATATTGTTGCTGATTGGCTGGGTGGCACTCATGACAGCAGGATTTTACGAGAATATGGTATTTTTCATAAACTCGAAAATGATGAATACAGGAATAGAACCCTTTTGGGCGATCAAGGTTACCCTCTCAAGACATGATTATTTACTCCAATTACGCGATCCGCTCTTACAGTGAAAGAACAATGGTTCAATTACTTTCATAAATCTGCGAGATGTTCGGTTGAGAGACTATTTGACATTTGGAAGCGAAGATGGGCTTGTTTGAATCATTTTCGTGCAAACCCACGCAAGGCTGCGAAAATCATAACAGCGTGTGCTGTTATCTGTAACTGCTATTTTGAATGGCGAAAATGGTTATCTCAATAATGCTAGCGAAGAAGATCCAGTTTCCAGGGAAATAACATCCCATTAGGTGGAAGAAAGTGATAGTGTTTCTATAACACAACGTGCTGTATATATCAATGATCATTTTTGAAGGGACAATGATTACAATGATCCAAAATATTCCCATGTTTTGGAATATACTCACAGCAATATAAGGGGTGTTCGTTAACTTCGACGCGGATTTCGAGACATTATTTTTCAGCGTCTAAGTGTCTATTGCAAAGACTTGAATGAAAATATGCCATTGATGTCAAGTCTCGTCGTCATCATCGAGTTAGCGATCAATATCTCTACCATAGATATCTAATTTTTAATTAAATGAATCATGTCTATCTGCTGTCATTCACACGATGCCGTTTCCTACACCAACATCACCTCGATCACCGATTTCGGCTACTGAAAGGACTGTTGTTCATGTATTGGTACACCACTATCGATCGCAAGGGATGTCAGCTTCAATCATAAAGAAAAACCTGCTTCAGATTGATGGTTGGAATGTTAAGGAAGGTGGAATAAGAAACATGTGGAACAAGGAGTTGGAAGAGATTGTGGACAGAAGGGGAAAAGGTGGAGGAAGACCATCACGATCACCAGAAACGAAGAACATCATCATCGAGAATCAACAATATTCGATCTCCACCATTCAAAGATTAGTCAAAGAGCAGCGCGATCAGACCATCAGCAGGTCAACAATCTCAAATGAGTTTAAGCGAAATGGTTTGAAATCTCTTCGCTACGGATATGTGGGCGCCTTAAAAACGTTTCACATTGAAAATCGTTTGGCCTTTGCTGATCGCTTTAAGGACGAACCCGTAGAGTTCTGGGAAAGATGCCTCTTCACTGATGAGAAGATGTGGGAGCTGGACTCAGGAGGTGTGAACCGACAAAACAAGCGTCTGCGAGCCCATAGGGCCTCTGAGGTTCCACCGATGGATAAAGAACAGTATGCAAGAAGATGGCATGTCTGGGGAGGTCTGTCGGTCAATGGGCTCTCTAATCTTGTTGTCCTTTCACACTCGGTGGATGGCAATTCATACAGAGCTCTTCTGATGGACAACATGGACAATTTCAAGCAGTTATTCCCTCAATGGAACACTATGATATTCGAAGATGACTGGACTCGTCCACACACAGCTGAAGAAAGCGTGAAGTTTAAAGAGCAGCATTTTCCGAACTTTTTTCGGACACGTCTTCGTGAGAAGGAGCATGAATGGTATGCCCCTTCAAAGATGGATGACTTATGGCCAATTGAACGAATATGGCGCCATCTGGTTAACGTCGTCTTCAATAATTGGCCATTACCTGGGTCTGATGATGAGTGGAAAGAAAGGATTCAGTCTGCGTGGGACAATGTCTCCGTGGAGTTGTGCGTGCGACTTATCCATGAGATTCCGGCCAGACTTCATCAGATTGCCAACAATAATGGCACAAAAATTCATCCGTCTTGGCGATGCAAAACCTCACAGCATCGGTGCAGGTGCAGCATTTGTGATCCGCAGGATTCTAGTGATTCCTTCACAGAAGATAGTGAACTTCTCCTGACGGAAATTGAATCTCAGGAATATGATAGTGAATAAAGCAGAGCCAACGTGTCTTGTTTTTGTTTAAAAGAAATTCTACCTGATCATTTTGCTTTTATTTCGCTAGTAGGGTCACATACGAAAGACACAGTCTGGGAAGTATATTTCATTCATAGGGGAAAACTTCAGGGCGTTAGAAACTTATGAAATAATTATCTAAAAACCGCGTCGAAGTTAACGAACACCCCTTATTTGGCATTGTGTTTTTCTTCTTTAAAAATGGAGGGAATTTTTATATTAAGACGAACAGCTGATACCAATCAAATTATTGCTAACTGTTACATTAAAATAATACATATTTTCATCATTGATATCTTTTAAAAGCCCGAAATAATTGCTATACTTTATCTCAATCACTAAACTCAATTTAACTTAGGTATATACTTTGTAGTAACTTTCCTCATCGTTTCACTAAAATGGACTATTGGATAATTTTAGTTTCATTAACATGTTGATGATATCGTCATACTTATCGACCCATTCCCGTCATTAACTTGTAAATTCATCACAAATTCAGTCATTAAGTAATCAGTAGGGCGGATAAATTTTGACCTAAAAAAGATGAGAATTTTGACCTATAAATTCCAAAATTTTGACCTTATTTTGACCTATGGCATAGAAAACGCATTACGCTAACAACGCAGTGGACTATAATGTATTAATGACATAATGAGGTACAGCAATACAACAAGTGTTTATGAAACAGTTGAATGAAGTCCTGGGAAGGATGAAGTATATATCTGAAGTCTAGTCAGTATTGTTGTAATTTACAATGGCATAATTAGCAACGTTTTCAGGATTAAAATTTCTGTTTTTTCGAAGGATGCTTTTCAGCATCGAAAAAGTTCGTTCGACGGAAGCACTGGTTGCTTGAGCATTTTGAATTTCGAAATATTCCGATGGAGAAATGTTTTCTCTCTTACACTCCAAAATTTCAGGTAAGTCTGAATTCGTAATCCTCCTGGCAATAAAAGCTTTGATACCGCAAGGATCGGGGCCGAAATCAAACTCTCGTATTTCTCTGACGGCCGTTGAAATACAATAACTCGCTGACTCACTTCTTTCGATAAGACGCACGAGAGGACGATAATATTGAATTGAAGTCAGTTGAGAAAACAGGTCTTGGTTTCCAACGGCATCTTTCGCCCGAGAAACAATCACTCCGTCATTTTCGAACGATGCAACTTTGTCTCGAACACTAGGTAAATTGTCAGCGTACCAAAAAGCGGCTGTAAGCCATGTACCCCCATCGTGTGATGACAGGTGCTGGTGGCAGTCCGATGTCTGAGAAGCATAAACGACGTTCACCGCTTTTTACAGTTTCAGCTTTAACGCAAGCGATTTAAGTTATCTACACCAGGAAAATGAGATCGTACAGTCATAGCGGCGTTGTGGAGCAGGTGAGCTAAACACGTGACGTGAAAAAGTTTTGAATATAGAGATTTCAAAACTTTCCCTGCAAGCATCATAACGGGTGTCGTCTGTTATCAAAAGCATAAAGTTATTCCTTTCAATGGATAGATCACGAAGAGTGTCGTCAACAATCTGACACACACACTGATTGTTTATATTACCATCCAAGGGTACAACAGAATGAAGAAACGTTTTATCTGGCTTTTTAAGAATACCGACCAAAACATTCACGTACTTTTGTCGGTTTAAGTCACTTTCGTCTACAATCAGGAAAATTTTTTCATTTTCGACATAAGCTCCTCAATTTTTCCTTCTCCAAATTAGCCAATTTCGGAACATAATGGCGGCACGATGATTCTGGAGGACTTGTATGACCCATACGAAGGAATAGAGAACGAATGGCTGGGTGTTCAAGCTTGTGAAATGGGATATCCGCAGCCAGAAACGCTTTTGTTACCTCCTCAGTAATATTCTTAGCGGGCGAAATAAAAGTTTGTTTCGCGGAAGTTGACGAAGCGCACGCTATTTTTGCAGAATGTCTCGTACTTTTCCTGTGGCTGTCGACGAAGAAATGTTTGTCACATTTTACCACAACTTCACATAGGCGGCAGTATAGTTCGTTGTTTGGACTATTGACAAACTCTTGAGGATATTCATGTACTTTGCGCTTTGGGAAGCTCCAACTTTTGCCATGGTCACTTGAAAGCGCTCGGGGATACTGAAAGATGTTTCTCTCAGTGATCTGATCAATTTTGAAAGTAGTGTGAGCCAAATACAATAGGTGGGAGCTGGTTGGACTGCTGGGTTGCTGTGTGCGCGTGCATTTACTGTTCTTATACGGGAGCGCGCACGCCTACTGTGTGACAGAATGCATTATCTATTCCTTAGTTTGTCTACAAGGTAAGTATCAATGAAGAAATTGATTCATGAAGTCAACCGATCTGGCAACGTACGAGTAATATGAAATACTGACAGAACACAAAATTTTGACTTATTTTGACATATCAAGAAATTTTGACCATATTTTGACTTTATTGACTTTTAACCGCCCTAGTAATCAGTTATGACGGAGTTCTACAATACCGCCAAATAAGCTTATATTCACTCCTCAGAAATTTGAATGTCCATATTACGTCGCGTGCGTTCCAAATTCTCCAACTGCATTGGCTCTCATTTGTTCACGTCAGTGACACATACGAATGTGCTTAAAAATAATATCATGGTGTTTCATGTTCGTGCAACGATATTATCTTGTCTCGAGATAAAATCATTTTACCTGTCTATTTCTGCAATCGATCGATTCTAAGTTAGGATCTTATTAACTTAGGGCAACCGTATTATTTTATCTCCTAGAAGATAAAATCCTCCGAATTAAGTGCAACCGGCCCCTGTTAAACAAAAAAACAAAATTGAATGTATATATATACAGTCTAGACATTTTATTAGGACCACTCATATTTTTTCACTTTTTACAGCTAGGTATTTGTTGATGTCGTATTATCTTTCACCCTTGTCAATACATCAAATAGGCATGTATACCAACAATATGCCATAACATAGACATCTATTGATCAATAACACAGACACCAGAGACTCAAAAAAAAGTTCTATAATTAAAAAAATGATAAAGTTCTATAATTAGTTATTTACGTTTATGGCGATTTCTAAGCAATGTATATTGTGTCTTCTGGTTGCCTTATGTGTGCATTGTCTGCTTGCTGTGAGAAAGGCGTATTTGAGAAACTTTCATTAATGCGCAGTGTGTGTTTCGTCGCTTACGCACGCGCACTGTTATCGGTCAGCAATAATGATATTGATATTCACTATCAAGTCGATCCTTGATTTGCTTTGCTTCATTGAGACTAGATATTTGTGCTATTGAGATAACATAGATGTTATAATTCCGAGTCAGGCAAGAGAATACAACCGCATGTTAGGTATCTCAGGTTTATTCTGACAATTCCAACATCAGACCTCAATAGTGAACACATTGAACATCTCTCAGCAATAGCACATGACATTGCTTGTGAGACAATACCATTGACATAGATATGCAGCATCCCTTCTTTTTAAAAAATTCAAATGTATATAAAAAATAAACTTCAAATGTTGCCGATAATAGTCAAAAGTCAATAGTACGCCAATTGATTGGGAGGCCTTCTATCCATTACCGGATAGCGTCGTTCTTGAGATAATTCGGATCTCATAGTATGGGCTTTGTTTGTATTTGTATCAGTGTCGACCACCTGATTCTCCTGATTCTTCTTGAGCATCATGGGTAGCATCACCACTTTCTTTGAGAGAATCATGTACTTTGAACTCTGTACCTGTCACATCCGAAGTATTTGGTCCCAACTGTCGTTTGATTATACCAGGCTCCCAAGTTGAACCATCAGTTCTGAGTAGGCCATTTCGAGAGTCATGATTCCATTCTGCAAAGTTACTGAGCTCAGTGCGATGACTATATGTGAATAGCTCTCGATTTGGTACCATACCATCTGAACAAGGAGTATTATTATGAAGCTCACAAAATTTGATCAACAGGCTCCTGACATTACTGCCTTCTTCATTCTTTCGCAAGAATGCTTTCATCGTTTGTATTAACCTTTCCGCCTTCCCATTACTCTGACTATGATGAGGTGGGGAGAAGATATGCTTGATATTATTTGCCTCCATAAAATGTTAAAAGTTCGTTGACGAAAAGTTTGTTCCATTATCAGAAACGAGAGAATAAGGAATTCCAACATATTTGAACGTGCTCCTGAGAGAGTTTATGGCTACTTCAGAAGATAAACCTGTTATTATTTTGGAATCAATCCAGGATGAGAATGCGTCAATATAAACCAGTATTAAGAAATTTTGATACTGGGCCACATCAATATGTACACGTTCCATAGGCCTAATAGTTTCATCCCAGGACTTGAGGTATGTATTGGACTGTTTGTTGCGGAATTTAAGACATTTGCCACACTTTCCAACAAAATCTCCCACCATTGCATCCAACTTTGGCCACCAAAAATAATGACGCATCATTCTCCTTGTTTTGATGATACCAAAATGATTTTGATCAAACTTTTCAATAACTTGACGAGTAAGTCTTTGAGGAACAACCACACAGATTCCCTTTAACAGCAATCCATTTTCTATGGTGTATTCATCTTTGTTACTTGAATAAGGCAATAATGGGGTAGGAATGTATTTAGGCCATCCATTCTTGACAAACCGAATTACTTGTTGCAGCTTTCTGTCATTCAAAGTTTCGCGTTTGATGTCATCCATCAAGGAAGGATTCAATTTATCGGTCATCATACAAATCATATTCATATCTGTACTTGATTTAAACCCAGTATTAGGAATCGACTCAAAGAATCGGCCAAGTTGATATCCTCACCTTTTCTGTAAGAAATTGAAAAATCGTAGGCTCTCAGGAACATTGACCATCTTTGTAGTCGTTGCGATATTCTGTCCGATACACTCCGATTATCAAATATTTTCAGAAGCGGTTGATGGTCAGTCACAATAGAAAATTTGCGTCCAGCCAAGAATTTATGAAAATGCTTGATACCTTCGATAATTGCAGCAGCTTCTCAACATTTGAATAATTGCTCTGTGCAGGAGTCAGTCAGTACACTACTACCAATCTTGACTATCTGCTTCGTATTTTTGTCGTGTGACAGCACAAATCCAAGGCCATCTTTCGAAGCATCCGTCGTTAAGAAAAGTTGTTTATGTATGTCATAGCAGTGAAGTGCAAGTGTACTTCTTACTTAGTCATTAATGAGATTTCTCAAAATTGTTTCTGCCTGTTCAGACCAAATAGATGGCACATTTTTGCGGAGTAAGCGGTATAACGGCGCTGCTCTTGCCGAAAAATTTACCATGAAGTTTCAGTAATATCGCAATGTACCCATGACACTTTTAAGCTGAGTCCTGTCACTTGGAGACTTGATAGACTTGAATGAGTTCAGTCGATTAGGATCCGGCATCAGTTTACCATCCTCAAGTATGTAACCCAGAAACGGGATGCTTGATTTGCATAAAACGGATTTCTCCTCATTGATTTTTAATTTGAGTGATTGTAAACGTTGCATTACCTCTTTATAACGCTGATCATGAACACACTTTGTAGGTCCAGCAATTACAACATCGTCCTGATAAGCTGCAAGAAAAGTTACCAATGTGTGTGGAAATCGTCGTAAATTTCTGAGCTTCCTTTGATAGTGGGAGTTGTAAATATGCAGATTTTAGGTCAAGTTTTGAATAAACTTCGCAACCAGTTAATTCAGTAGTTATATCATCAATTGTATTCATTCGATATTGATCAGTGTCTATCACAGAATTTACTGTCAGTCTATAATCACCGCATATTCTGACTTTTTCTCCCCGTTTGAGAACTGGAACAATCGGCGCAGACATGATAGGAGAGTCTTCAGGAACAATTACACCATCAAGTAATAATCGCTTCAATTCGATTTCAACAATCGGTTTCAGTGAGTATGGTAATGATCGAGCAGTATAAATCATGCCACTAAAATCCGAATTCTTTTTAATATGAAAATCCATCATGGGTCTGCTGTCTTCAATCGTGATCGGAGCAACTGTATGTTTGATATCAGATTTCATTCTTGAAAGGTTATCCATTTCCAAAATACACTCCCTTCCTGTATCCACTACTTGAAAAACTAGTCCATCATTTGTTGTTATAGAACCATGTATACCAACGGAAGATCCTGTATATCCAACAGCCTTCACATCAGATGAGAGTATTCTAAGCTTAGTGCGCTTAGCAATGTTCCTTGGAAAAGTAGATACCATACTGCCAGTGTCCACTAAAAAAGAAATATCAATATTTCCAATCACCTAGGAGTGTTTTCTTCTACGAACATCAGCATCAACACGGATAATAGAGTCCATCGCTTGATAATCTCAGGCCTGTGATTACTCCTCAAATTCCTCAAATTTGTTTATTACTCCTCAAATCCTCAAAAATTCCTCAAATATAGCTTGACTATGAGAAATTCCTCAAATACGACACACTACAGACTAAATGTCGGATAATGTATTGTTTTTTGGCGAATGGCGATGATATGTAAACTTCCAAACAAGAAGCTAAGATAGAATCCTGTAACATGTACCCTACATCCATGCTGCTAATCATGAATCACTCATGATTTATTTCTTTTCTTTTTCTTCTCTCATGATTTATAACTTAATGATTTTTCTCTCACTTACTTGGTAGATTTTAGATAGCGTAATCCCGCTGTGCTAGCTAGATCTGATATTTTGATTAGAAACAGACCTGTCCTTTTATCATCTGAATGGGCAGACTGTTAAATAGAAACTTTTAAGTGATAAACATAATTTTGAAAAGAGCGACTTACTCACCAATTCATTCCACATGAGGAGAGGAGAACCGTTGCTTGTGCTTCTAGTAAGTATTTTTAAATTTCCAGATATTTTAGGATATAATGATTTTCTTTTAGCCATGTCATATTTAGCACATCAAAAATTAACCAGTCGTTAGCTTGTTTTTTTAATTTTGTTACCTTGACGCACTTTGTTACGTTGAATACGTTGAATGTCGTTTTCATTTCTGCAAGCTGCAGGGCTGCAGATGTTCCGGTTCGTCTGGACTTATTTTGCTAAGCAGAGAAGTTGTCCGAAGTTATTGTCTGTGAACTCACTCATTAAATGCTTTCACGTATTTAATGAATGAAACACTGCGATCAACCTACAGAAATTGTATATTTGAACACTGCAATATTTTACTTCTAACTTCATAATATTGCTTAGAATTCCAACAATAAAATAAACATTCAATTATTTTCATTAATTATCTTGACCTTTGTCACAACCTTCTTTATATGTTTCTGCGACTATATGGCTGCTAAATGCATGCCTGTACTTCTTAAAGAACTTAAGGATATCGATCTTCCATATCCATTATATGATAACATATAGGTAGCCCAGCCCACTTGGATTTCAGTGCTCTTATCAACTGAAGCGTTTGTTTCACTCACTCTCTTCCATTTTATTTCCGCTGAACATGAACACATCCGACGGGTAAAGCGGATGGTCCCTAAATTTAGTGTCTACATGCCTCCTGGTCACTAGCGTGCGGGGGTTGGAAGCGTATGAAGCTCTGCTATCTCATGAGTCTTTTTGCAGCTACATTTTCCGGGGTCTGCCGACCGACATTTATCCTGGATAAATTATTCACGTATAGATCGTTTTCATAATTTGCTGAACACAGGTTGGTGTGAACTTAGATTAATTAAGACATTGAACCACATAGTACTGGGTTGGTAGATTTTCAACCTGGGTCTACTGCAAGATGTGGATGTCAATATCTCGGCGCAACTTCATGCGAATGGATGTGATAATCTTTCACTCTTTGCATGTATGAGACGAACAACTCAACTAGCAAGCCTGTTCCCGACACTTGTTTTGTGTTGTTTGTATGAGAGAATTTATGTTCATTTGAATGTAGATCGGAGCGATATGATCAAACGCTAACAAGTAAACAAAACCCACCAAAACTTATGTAGCATAAAGTAAAATTAATAAATTAGTGTGTAATGTGGCGTATCCTTCATGATAAATTACTGATTTTTTTTAAGTCACAAACATTCCGTCAACGATTTTAAGCTTTCTATACTTATGGGTTACTCTCCTACCAAATTGTCTAAAGTCCGTAAAAATTAATCGTTGCAAAGACCCAGATGCATGTGGTTGAGGATATATCCTACATTCAAAAAATTACAGTATACAAATCTGACAAGCATCATTGAATTGGAGACGATAGCGTGAAGCAGAGCGATATCAGCAGCTTGATCTGACATCCTCTGTTCGACACATTTGCAGATAATACTTGAGGCAACAAATTAATTTCGTAACAACGCGGGAAGTGATTATGACCAAGTCAGTATTCCTTTGCAATATACACAACTTCAAAAAGTGGGGTGTGGTCAACCCTTGGGTTACCTTCTTCTTTGTGACTTTCTTGATTTGAAGTTTGGCCCAAAATCCGTGATAAAAATTTGTAGTTTTTCTTGCAGTTGTCATACTAGGCTCCGTTTCCATTCTTCAAATTTTCCACAAAAAATCCTCAATTTTTTCATAGGCTAATCACAGGCCTGTAATCTGGAATTTCATCTGCATTAATAATATGCATTGGAGACATACATTTCCTTGCGAAGTGGTTCATTCTGCCACACTTTTTACAAGTTTTTCTCCACGCTGGACATTGCCTTACCAAATGATCATTGCCACAAAATTTGCAATTCTTTATCGTTCGAGAATTCCTTTGAAATGAAACTCTGACAGCATCTACATCAACTTTTTCGGATTCCGCAGTTAGAGAAATATCTTGCGTGTAAGAGTGTATTTGTTCAATGTTCCTGGCAAGTTCAACACAATCATTTAGATTCAAATCTTTCTCAATGATGCCTTCCAATAATTTTTGCTTGAATTCTTTGCTATATAGACCACTGATAAATTTCAACTTGATAACGTCTTCTTCACCTTTCAAGTTATCAAAATCACAATACTGACTTATCTTCCTCAATTTCTGAATAAAGTCTACAACAGATTCATTAGAATTTTGGTTTGCTTCAAAGAATCGTGAGCGTTCAGCAATAATTAACCTCCTCTTAGGTGTGAGATAATTTTTCAATAAACTTATTACATCCGCGAATTTCATCTTCGAAATTTCGTTTGGTGCAACGATAGTTCTCAATTTCATGTATGTCTGGACATCCACCAATGAAAGAAAGAAATCACAGCGAGATTCATCAGCAATATTTCTGTACCGACAAGTTGCATCAAATATATCCAACCAGGCTAACGCTGTCTCACAGTCATTGAGATCAAATTTGGGTTGATTTGGCGACGCCATGTTATAATTCCGAGTCAGGCAAGAGAATACAACCGCATGTTAGGTATCTCAGGTTTATTCTGACAATTCCAACATCAGACCTCAATAGTGAACACATTGAACATCTCTCAGCAATAGCACATGACATTGCTTGTGAGACAATACCAATGACATAGATATGCAACAATATCTATCAAAACGATTTATGTTTAGGTCTAATGTGGGAAATCTGAATCTTAGTTATGAGTAAAAAAACGGATCCAGCAGTCATAAGTGTCTCGCAGATGGAAGTTTTGTCGCGCGAAGAGTTTTTTCTCAGGGTGAAATCGCTGCTCTTTGTTATGAATCAAAGTCGTCGGCACTGCTTGTTAAACGGAATATGACTTCTGGAAATTCGTATGCAGCAAACCGACGACGACGCTGTGGAACATGATGAAAGTCTATGCCACGAGATGACCGGTTCCGAGAGCGTAGGCCTACTGTACGACAAGAGGGGCTAATGACGTCGTCACCGCTGCGAAGAATCGTGACATCAATGATGCGTCACGCACTGATCACCGAGGAATACATGAAAAGGATTGTCGGAAGAATTGCGGCCAAGAAACGTGTCGTAGCTGACCCATGTATGAAGCTCTCATAGGCATAATTTTGCCAGTCGCCTTGTACATTGGAGCGTCAATGACTGGAAAAAGGAGGCATTCAGCGTCGAGTCGAGCATTGACTGTCAACAGGCTACTCGTCCGAATCTGGCAGTCACGTAATCACTTGTTCCTGTGTTGCAGCGCGTCAAACACCAATCAAAGATCATGCTGTAGGTCTGTTTTCCTGCAAGGAAACTAGTAGACTTCATCTTTGTAAGTGCTCTGTGAACTCGGCTCGGCTTCATCCTTACAAGCTCTTCAGAGAAGGATATTTCCGTATTTCATGAGTGGTGGTCTCCGGAAAACAACGAGATGCTAATGCAAGGAGCTTCGTGCCACAACGTCCATGTTTTACATATTTTACGTCCATGTTAAACATAATTAGCACATAGGCTTTCTAATGGTGGCATCTGCATTCCGCCATCGAATCGACAAGTTACTATAAATAGCAATGTAAAATTTGAATGTCTAAACATGCATATGAAGGACTTCAAGCTGTTCATGTAATCTGAATTGAATGATGGAGGATCGTAAGAATTTCGGTTAAATCTGATAGGCAGTGTCTTCTATTTATCATTCATGCATAAAGGAACATTAAATGGCGTACTTTTAGTCAGATATAGCGCCATTATTCCGTTGTTACTACTGATAAAGTTAGTAAGCAGTTTTTTAGACAACCAAATGCCCATATCCTCATACCAAGTGAAAACAATGTTTCCATGACACTCATAATTTTTATTAATGAACATTTGATGAAGGAGGATTTGATACGAAATCTATGTACTGCCGAGAAGCGACTGCACATGACATGGTAGTTTGAATTCAAATTCACAGAAGCAATCGATACGCAGCTGAATCTAATAACTGTGATGTGCACAATTTCAAATCAGAATCCTCGTTGCAATGGCTGAACGTGACAATAAGCGATTGCAAATCATTACGCTGATGGAACATGGAGACTTGTCCATGGGAGAAATTGCTCGAAGATTGGATTGTGACCATAGAACAGTTAGCAGAACTTGGGATCGTTATCAATCATCCGGCGATTATTGTACGCAATACAGCCATCACACCCGTCCTCCCACCTTTGATGAGAGAGACAGTCGATGTTTAGATATTCAAATTTTACATTGCTATTTATAGTAACTTGTCGATTCGATGGCGGAATGCAGATGCCACCATTAGAAAGCCTATGTGCTAATTATGTTTGTCTGCAAAAATTGTGGCAACCGAAGGTGTAGTTTGCGAATAAGAAGCAAAAAAGTTGAAATATTTTCGATTTCTGCAGGTAGGGCAAACGTTATGTCGCCGAGTGATATTCTTCTGGAGAAAGTATCAGAAGAGAAAAACTTTAATTCCATAAAATTCAAATAATTTTCATTTTTCTATGTAGGCTATGACCCGTTTACATTTGTCACTTTTTCCCAGTTACTTCGCAATTCCAGAAAAGACTCGTAAAAAAATCAGGTGATAAGGAATCGAAAAACTGATACACAGAAGTCTTTAACTCATTTGACGTGCCAATGAAGTGTTTTGATAAGTGTTTTAAGGAATCTGAAGAGATAGAAATCACTTGGGGCGATGTCAAGTGAGAAAGGACAAAGGAGGATAGTCTTAAAAATGGAATCCGTTCTTTGTTATTGCATTGGTCGTTTCCTGGCTATCTAATCTTCTTCCTGGCATCAGACAACAGGTGCGAGTAGTACTCACGGTTCATCCGAATAGTTCTGTCAGTAAAGTCAACTAGTTGAATCCCTGAGACATTCCAAAACACGGTCAGCATCAATGATCGACGATGCGACGTTCCAGATCGCATCTCCAATGGTGCGGACTCGCCCGGTTTCCGCCACTCTGCAGATTCTCGTTTACTGTGTGGTACATACAAAGGAGTTTCATCTTCTGTTAGAATATTGTACAAGAACTGCCCCCCCCGTAACGTTTGTACAGATCCAAATTCGACTGTGCCGCTTGAACTCTGTTTTCTTTCATTTCGAGCTAGAGAAACGTCGGTACAAAACGGCAGGACAATTTTCGATACTCAAGATCTTTAACCATGCCATAACAAGAGCAGTAACTAATCCGTTACTGCTTTGATAATTCACGTGCGGTTATTCTCCTGTGCGTCAATATCGATTCATCACATTCCTTAATTTTATCATCCGGTATCTCTTGTGGTCTACCAACACTTGAGTAATCCTGCTCTACCGACTGTCTCCATCTTTTGAATTCGCTGATCCAAAAGTACACCGTTGTTCGTGATGGTGCATTACTACCATAAGCGAGGTTCAATTCATTCAAAATGTCACTGCTAGTGAATTCGCGAATCATGAGAAATCGTATTGCACTTCGGTATTTGATAGCAGAAACGGTTGAAACATTCATCGTGATGACTGCACAATCAATGAACAAACGACTGAGTTCTTGCTGAATGTGAATCACATGACATCAATCATCGCTTAATCACGTGACAGATGAAGAATGTAAGACGTCATAAACAAATGACCTTCGAAAGTGTAAGCGAAATCAATTTAACTTAGAAAGTTGGAAAAACTGAATACTGTTAGACAGTTAGATAAACAGATAAACTTTGAAAAATACTGAAATTCGAGTAATAAGTTTGATAAATCAGTAAAAAATATAAAATGAACTAAACATGTTGCTACAAACATATTTCTTGTGCCTTAGAGACCTAAATAAACAGCTGGAACAGTATTCATTATCAGGGGATAGCTGCAACTAGGCTAGTCCGGGACATTTTGGATCACACCACGTACTCGTATATTTAAGAAAAACAAGCGTTCCTTTAACCTGACATGTTTCGGAATACTTTATTCCACCTTCAGCGGAGGTCATCAAATTCACTATAAAGAAAAATAGTGTATATACAAACTAAAAGATAGAAGCAAGCGGTTTGTAGTTGCAACCCCAAATGACATCATAAAATCAGTTCGACGTCAAAAAAATTCATTGGTTCAGGTATAGAGGTATTGATCTGTTCCGTTCATTAGACAGAATGTTATTGTTTTCTTTGACTAAAATAGATTCCAAATCAACGGATACTTTGACTGACCAATGACAGTGAAATTTCTGGCTTCGGTGCATGTCCATGCATAGAGATATGGGCATGGAGTAGGGCATGGATAACCTTTTAAATGTTCACTAAAAAAGATGGCTAAATGACGTTTGGTAGCGCCAATGTATCGCATTTCGCAACAATCACATAAATATAAATATGAGACATTAGATTTTAGGCCATTCGTACCATGATCTTTGCCTGGAAAGAAATTTTGGATTTTAGATATCTTACAAACAGGGCAAAGACGAACAATCGAGGGCAGCTCACTATTAATTTCGATCACACGACGCTGCAACATAGGATAATAAGTATCAATGAAGGGAACAGGCCAGTACAGAATTTTCGTATTAGCGTTTTCATCATCAGTAGTTGACTTGAGTCCATACAAGATTCAAGATTTATTTATTTTTCACATCTGAGATGCATGAATATATATATATATATATATATATATATACTGTATATATTTCAAAGAAAGATCGCCTAGGGTAATATTTTTCAAAACCATCGTACTCGGCAGTGAGATTTTATTCCGGACATGTTTCGGTATTTGAGGTCATACCATCATCAGCGTTACAATTAAATGGCTTATACACAAAGATGAAAAACTATGGTGAAATTTACAAATGAAGTCTGATTGGGTGAGATCCACTCCTCTCGTTAGCAAGTGTGTCAAAGTTGCCTTTGATCAATATCGTTTCTAGAATTTTAGGAAATTTAGTTCTAGCGACGATGATTGAAATTCTCACGTGACGGATTGTGCACGTGCATAGATATCTCTGTAGGGGTCGGTTTACCAGAAATGTGCTCGTTTATCCGAGTGGCTAAATGGCGTGTTGTAACGCCAACGTATCGCATTTGGCAGCGATCACAGCTGTAAAGGTACACAATATCAGATTTGAGCTCACTCGAAATAGCATCAACGTTCTGACAAAAATCAAGGGTTTTCAGAGTTTTGAAAATCAATCTAATTTTCAAGTTTTCAGGTAACGATTTATTGACAGTATAAATGCGTTTCTTTAGCTCATCGACACGCTTGTTAAGAAAAGGGACATTCCAGCCGACTGACAAAAACAGACGTTTGATTTTGTTCAACCAAATCTTAGCCAAAAATTTAGTTCAACCAGCCCAATGTTTTTGCATTTTTCGTAATAGAAAAGAAATTCAGAATTTTCCTGAGTTTATCAATTCGTTGAGCAACAGCATCAAATTTACTGTTGATTATCAGTCAGACGATTCCTTGAGGTTTTTAGATACAAAAGTAACCATTGATCATGGCGATTTATTTGTCTCTTTTGCATTTAAAGATACAAATACCGGAATGTATATTCCTTCGTCTGCAATGGCTCCCTTTTCTTATAAGGTAGCGGCTTTCCGCTCTTTATTCTATCGAGCTTTCCGCATTTGCTCTCACGCATTCATTAAAAATAACGTCATTGATGAAATTTTGAAATTCAGTTGGTTGAATGGCTACTCTGATAAGTTAATGCTGAAAATCAAAGATGAGGTTGAACGCAAGCCGAATAATAGACACACCGAGCATGAGAATGATCTAAAATTTATTCACTGGAATGTCCCTTTTCTTAGCAAGCGTGTCGATGAGCTAAAGAAACGCATTTATACTGTCAATAAATCGTTACCTGAAAACTTGAAAATTAGATTGATTTTCAAAACTCTGAAAACCCTTGATTTTTGTCAGAACGTTAATGCTATTTCGAGTGAGCTCAAATCTGATATTGTGTACCTTTACAGCTGTGATCGCTGCCAAATGCGATACGTTGGCGTTACAACATGCCATTTAGCCACTCGGATAAACGAGCACATTTCTGGTAAACCGACCCCTACAGAGATATCTATGCACGTGCACAATCCGTCACGTGAGAATTTCAATCATCGTCGCTAGAACTAAATTTCCTAAAATTCTAGAAACGATATTGATCAAAGGCAACTTTGACACACTTGCTAACGAGAGGAGTGGATCTCACCCAATCAGACTTCATTTGTAAATTTCACCATAGTTTTTCATCTTTGTGTATAAGCCATTTAATTGTAACGCTGATGATGGTATGACCTCAAATACCGAAACATGTCCGGAATAAAATCTCACTGCTGAGTACGATGGTTTTGTAATATATATATATATATATATATATATATATATATTGTGAAAAGAGAGTGAGTCAAAAATGGTGAATTAATAGAGAAATAAAAGCCCAGAAGGAAAACAAACTCAACTTTGGATTACTCCCTACCGGTTGCGTCCCTTTCATGGGACTTCTCAAGGGATAATGATTTTATTTGATATTTTGAATTGGCATACATCTAGCACAGGATCATAGAAATGAGTTATTGATACATAAATATTTCAGCAAAATCGTCTATGGGTCAAAGGTTGATAAAAAAATGGAGATATCTTTCCGCCGTAGTGGTCAGGATAGTTATTATTGTCACAAAAAACACTAAACGTTCTATTCCGCCAATTCCACTGTTTGTAGTTATTATGTTGCATTTCATACCGTTCGTTGTTCCTCCATTTGTTGCAATTGCAGCTTCTGTGTTTGATATAATGATCGTAATTGATGTACCTTTTATTCATATTGTAGTTTTGTATTTCACAACATTCGTTGTTTCTCCTGTCGTTGCGTTTAAAGCCATCGTAGTTTGCATTAGAATAGTTATTATCAGGGTTGCCGCGTGTACATGAAATTCATGATGTACATGAATTGTACATGAAAACGAAAAAGTGTACATGAAATTCATGATGTACATGAATTGTACATGATTTTTTTGATTATTTAAATGAATACGTGTAGCCTACATGTCAATAGCAACAGTTTATCCTTTTTTTCATAAAACTTGAATTTAAGAACTTCAAATACGGAACTGATGTAGCTTTTGAAAGTATGAATATTATCTCTTAAATGAGTCAACAAGATAATTTGAATATCAATAAACCTTAACTTATTAAATGAACGTAATTGAAATCTTTGGGTCACTTACTACGAGCGTATATTTCATGTACGAGTATGTCCCATACATATCGTATGACCCCCGTCCCACATCATATATACCATATATAGTATGTATATCCCATCCTTTCGACAGCGCGAATGTTGATTCCTGGTATGTCTTCAAGAGCAAGGTGAGGCCGTTCCGTTTGTGCTTTTACGCTTTCAAATCAAGGACGTCAGACATCAGACTGAATTCAACTATCAACAGCTGGTTCCTGCAGTTTCTACAAAATTTTGGTTGTACTGTTGTGTGTCATGTTACAAATACGTTTTTGTTTCGTATGATGTATTCTTTTTTGTCAGCCGTCACTCAATCGAATAAGAAACCTACGATGGTAAGCCACAATATTATTGGTTGATATGACGCTTTATATTTATTGAAGCCAAAAGATAATAAAGACTACTTCTATTCAAGTAAAATCTTTTGTACTCACATTCCATGTACAGTAATCATACCGAAAATTTAAATGTGCTATTATTCGTTGGTCTAATAATAAGTGCGATTACGAAAGCTATCCATACAAATATATAAGATTATGTTGTTGTAATTTAAATAGCCTCAAAAAGTTTGATGCACTTATATAAAGCATAAAGCAACATGCAAGTCAACATTAAAAAATGGTGTGATCTCGTACGTGTGTGTCCACTTTCCTGAAGATTTTTTGTATAATTCAATATAAATTATGTTCTCATTTACTGTGTATTCATGTATTCCTATGCAGGCCCATATCGAAATGGCTCATTTTAATCGAATCACTGTTTTTTAATCGTTCATGATATGTTATAGATTTTAATCTTATCAGGTCTCTACATACATGTGTATTGTATTTCAGCATGACTTCAAAAAGACCATTGCGAGGCTGTAATGTCTTTAATGACAAATGGAAGGATGATCCTGCCTTTTCAGAGTGGTTAAAGCCAACTGCTAACAGAGCATATGCTGGGTGCAAAGTATGCGGTACGAACGATATAAGTCTTTCCTCTTTAGGTAGAGCAGCTTTGACGTCTCATGCAAAATTAAATATTTTTTAATTTATTCACATTTTAAATTTTCATCTAAAACATGGATATGCTTTGTTTTTGTAGGGGAAAAAACACCAGAATCGAATGGAATCACGAAAATCAAGCAATACGATCAATGATTTGTTTTCATGTCAAACTTCTGAATCTTCTTCTTCCACCTCTGTCCAATCAAACGCACATGTAGGTAAACCATCATCCGAACCAACTTTAGACGGTTTTGTTAGAAAAGATGAAGTCGTCATGACTTTACTTGGTGTGAAGACACATATGTTGGCTAATAGCATTGGTTACTGGGCAAAAAATATCAGTGGAGTTTGCCCTGATTCTGATATAGCTTCAAAAATCAGTATTGGTCAAACGAAGTTTTCATACACTCTTTGTCACGGAATCAGTCCTTTTTTACGTGAAAAGCATGAAGAGGTCATGAAATCGGTTCCAGAGTATGTCGCAATGTTTGACGAGAGTCTGAATACTGTTTTCCAAAAATCCCAAATGGATATCCACGTTAGCTTTTATGATTCCATTGAGAATAAAGTTGTTACACAATTCTATGATTCTGTGTTTCTCGGTCATACTAAAGCTTCTGACTTATTGAAAGGTTTTTGTGAGAAATTAGAAGGGATTGATCAACTGAGGCATCTTATTGCCGTGTCTATGGACGGTCCTTCAGTTAACTGGAAGTTTTTGACTGATTTAGAAATCAAGCGAAGACTCCAGAATTTTCCCGAGTTGTTACTAGTAGGAAGCTGTGGACTTCATATTGTTCATCGATCTTTCGAATGCGGCCACTCTTTCAGTTCATTTGAAGTCAATGTGATTTTGAAAGCTGCTTACAATCTGTTTAAGGATAGCCCAGCTCGCCGGTCCGACTTCATCGAAATAACTGGCTCTGATGATTTTCCCAAACGATTCTGTGCTGTGAGGTGGTGTGAAAATTCTTCAGTTGTGAAGCGTTTTCTTTCTTCCATCGATAATTTGCAAAAGTATTGCAAAGAGGTCGAACCCAAACCAAAAGTTTAGTGTTTCGAAAAACTTGAAAATGCACTGAAAAGTCCTCTTACAAGACCGAAACTTCACTTTTTCCAGTTCATCGCATGGCTTGTGGAACCATTTCTCACACGCTTCCAAGCTGATCAGCCACTTCTGCCATTTCTTTACGATGAGCTCTTGGATGTCATGAAGTCAGTTGCACGGAGGTAGGCCATACATTCTTATTACTTATCGCGTGTCAATTAATTATTATCTATTCTAATACCTTTTAGATACTTGCCCAAAGAAAACATTGCTCAGACATCTGGAACAAAACTTATCGAATTAATGACAAACGCCTCTGTAGACAATTGTGACCAAACTGATTTTGGAGTGGCAACCACTTCCGAACTCCAGCGATTAAAACCACGTGAAGTTCTGGAATTTCGGACTAATGGAAGGAAGTTTTTGGTTGAAATGGGAAAGAAGATGGGCATTCGATCTCCATTACAGTATCCTGTCGTTCAGAAGGTAGTGTATTGTTAAAGAAGTAATGAATTCATTCATCTAATAACAATCTAATATATTGCAGGCTCGTTCTCTTTCTCCAATCGTCATATTAAACAATGGTGAGGATGCTGTTCGTCTCTTCTCTGATCTGGTCCTTCACTTAGTGCAAAAAAGTTTGTGTGAAGCTGATCAAGGGGATCTTGCCATACAGCAGTGGGAAAAACTTCTGGAAGATACATATTTTATTTCTTCTACTGTGAGCGCCTTCAGAGAGAAATCGAAGGCCGAGTGGTCGAGATTGGACACATTTTATTGGAAACATGTTGGATCGAAATCAGAATATTCCCAGTTATGGTTATTCATCAGAAAGATTCTGACATTGCCACACGGCAATGCGACTGTGGAAAAAGGATTTTCGATACAGAAAAATCAACTGTGCGAGAACTTTTTAGAAGAATCGATGATAGCTCGTCGACGAATTTTTGACTTTGTTGGAGATACTGAATGATATCTGAATTGGTGTCACCAAAGATGGTTCGAGCAATGAAAGGCTCCAATGCCCGGTATCGCGCTGCGTTGGAAGAAAGGAGTCGAAAGCGACATCAAATGGAAAACAGTAAAGCGGAAGAAGTAAAAGCCGCTAAACTGCGATTGATTGAAATTGCAGAAACTGAGCGACGTCTGAATGAGGAACGAAAGGCTCTTGCTCAGGAAAAAACAGTCATCCAAAGAACTTTACAAAAATGATTATTTCTGATATCCAGTGCCATTACCAAATTTTTTTAGTTATTTGATGGATCTATTTTTGTTATTGATCAGATAAATGATACAATACAGTATCTCTCATTAGCTTGATGTGGTTTTTATAAAGACTCACTATATTTTCAAATCAGCCAACATCGAACTCTTTGTGATGTGTGCCATAACTTCTAATATAATAGATAATATTTTAGAATTTCAAAGGCATATTCATTCAAATTAAGTATTTTAATGATAGCGTAAATAGCCGGAAGTACAGGATTATAATGGACTTGTAAACTTTTATTTAAGTTTGATTCCTCTACATGTACATCTGTGGGTCAAGCCACACTGCGTGCCTTGCATTTTAATCATATCGATTTTGAATTTAACAAATGGATAATCAAGTTACTCCATGATCAAGTATTTTCAGTACTATACGTACGTGCGTGGCGTGTGTATGTGTGTGCGAGAGAGATAGAGAGAAAGAGATCGTATATTTGTTTTTCAAAATAGAAATCTGAAATTTACAAATCAAAATAAATACAAACACGTGTAAAAGTAGGCATAGTGAACTCTATGGGCCTTGAAAATATGTAGACCTTCTACATTAGTTCATTGTAAACGATTTAATTCCTTTACCTCATGCTTACTACTCAACATAATACAAAAAATCTGTGTGCATGAAATGTACATGAATTGTACATGATTTTTTTGTTCGATAAAACGCGGCAACCCTGTATTATATCGTTTGTTATAATTTGTTCTGAAGTTTCTCCAGTTATTATAATTTGCATTGTTATTCGAAAGTTGACGTTCTTTTGGTACCACTAATTGTTTTTGTACTGTTTTACTTTCACTATTAATGGAACAAACATTTAATTTCCATTAATAGTGAAAGTAAAACAGTACAAAAACAATTAGTGGTACCAAAAGAACGTCAACTTTCGAATAACAATGCAAATTATAATAACTGGAGAAACTTCAGAACAAATTATAACAAACGATATAATAACTATTCTAATGCAAACTACGATGGCTTTAAACGCAACGACAGGAGAAACAACGAATGTTGTGAAATACAAAACTACAATATGAATAAAAGGTACATCAATTACGATCATTATATCAAACACAGAAGCTGCAATTGCAACAAATGGAGGAACAACGAACGGTATGAAATGCAACATAATAACTACAAACAGTGGAATTGGCGGAATAGAACGTTTAGTGTTTTTTGTGACAATAATAACTATCCTGACCACTACGGCGGAAAGATATCTCCATTTTTTTATCAACCTTTGACCCATAGACGATTTTGCTGAAATATTTATGTATCAATAACTCATTTCTATGATCCTGTGCTAGATGTATGCCAATTCAAAATATCAAATAAAATCATTATCCCTTGAGAAGTCCCATGAAAGGGACGCAACCGGTAGGGAGTAATCCAAAGTTGAGTTTGTTTTCCTTCTGGGCTTTTATTTCTCTATTAATTCACCATTTTTGACTCACTCTCTTTTCACAATATAATTTATCAAAAATGGATTCCTGGAAGAGGCAAGCTGCAACTAAGGATAAAGCACAGATACTGTTTGACAAAATGGAGAATCTGGAAAACAGATTTAATGGATTGACGAACGTAGTAAATTCACTCTATAAACTATTAAGTGCTTTTCAAATAGACATTAAATTCGATTTAAATAAAATTATGAATGAAACAACAAAAATTACAAATGAAAAGAATGAATTGAAGATGGAAATGTCCGAAATGAACACGAAATTAACGAAAATGTCAATAACAAAATTATATTGGAATAAAAAAATTCAACAACGCAAGTTTGCGTTTTATGAAGCACTACGAAACAACGCAATCGCCAATATTTATGAAACAGTACTGAAAAAAAGAAATGTAAGAATCCCAAAGAAGCTTTTAAAAGAACCGGTAGCTCAACATATTGAACAAGAAAAGGAACTGCGGAAGGAACAATGTATTAAACGGTGTGAATGTGAAATCAAGAGACTGAGATTGATAGCAGAAATAAAGAGTAAAATTACTGAAAGAATAGATGAAGAAATGATGGAATTTATAAAGGTGTATTACAACGATGACGAAACCAAACTCCGCGAAGACCAATGGCGTGAAATGATTGAGGAGGAAGAGAAAAGGAGTACTATCATTTGGCAAGAAAAGCAAAGTTTTTTTGAATCCAACAAACATTTAATTTCCATTAATAGTGAAAGTAAAACAGTACAAAAACAATTAGTGGTACCAAAAGAACGTCAACTTTCGAATAACAATGCAAATTATAATAACTGGAGAAACTTCAGAACAAATTATAACAAACGATATAATAACTATTCTAATGCAAACTACGATGGCTTTAAACGCAACGACAGGAGAAACAACGAATGTTGTGAAATACAAAACTACAATATGAATAAAATGTACATCAATTACGATCATTATATCAAACACAGAAGCTGCAATTGCAACAAATGGAGGAACAACGAACGGTATGAAATGCAACATAATAACTACAAACAGTGGAATTGGCGGAATAGAACGTTTAGTGTTTTTTGTGACAATAATAACTATCCTGACCACTACGGCGGAAAGATATCTCCATTTTTTTATCAACCTTTGACCCATAGACGATTTTGCTGAAATATTTATGTATCAATAACTCATTTCTATGATCCTGTGCTAGATGTATGCCAATTCAAAATATCAAATAAAATCATTATCCCTTGAGAAGTCCCATGAAAGGGACGCAACCGGTGGGGAGTAATCCAAAGTTGAGTTTGTTTTCCTTCTGGGCTTTTATTTCTCTCTCTCTCTCTCTCTCTCTCTCTCTCTCTCTCTCTCTCTCTCTCTATATATATATATATATATATATATATATATATATATATATATATATATATATATATATATATGAATTTTGTGAATATGGGCAGCAAATCGTTATTCTTGCATGTTTCATTAAATATAATATCGCATACAAACTAATAGAATCCAACTCAAAAGTGATCGCAAATTACCCAGTGCAGAAAGATCTGGAAATCGCCGAGGCTCTGCTCATTAAAGAGAACCAACCTCTTCTCAATAAACAAGACCAGCGTTTGACCCATCGCTTATTAGTAATGTAGCAAAATATTTCCATTTTATGCATGAATTAGACTAATCATTTCTATGTTCTTCCAATGTTAACCATTTCTATTCCATTTTCGATATCCTTCTCACAATTTTGTACATCCATAGTTTATATTTCCTAGCTTTTTCCTTAATATGATCAATGTACATTCAGCAAATTCAATTACCCTGAAGATGGACTCCGTGACAGTCCGAAGTACCGGTATGATTGCAATTAAATGGCTTTCAAAATGTATTTTGAAGTTTTTAACAAATGAAGAAAGAAACTTTTTAGAACTATGGAAAATCATTATTTGAAAATTAACAAGACTGATTGCGATATTATATTTAATGAAACATGCAAAAATATATATACAAGGTGTTTCAAAAGTAGGCTAACAGTAGAAATTGGCCTTGAAAAGCTATGTCTTAATGCTATAGATTAATAAGCTATGTCATAATAATCTTTTTCACGATGCCACAGATAGCTAATATGCCTTGTATTCGTAAGGGGCAAAAATTCAATACTCTTTGACATCGCGTAAATCATATTAAAATATCTCATGATCTCCAGTGTTTTCATGCCTACATATTTCACTACAACCCAATTTGAATCTATACCGATCATGAGAAGTCGAATAACTATCCAACATCTATCAAAAAAAAATTATTAGGAAACCATGTAAACAAGATAGTAGTTGTTTCAGTGTTACTGCGGAGAAGGAAGAACAGCTGACATTCGAATGTCCTCCGCGCCCCTCAGCCTGGTGCACGAAGACGCTGTCGTCAACACAAGACAGGGAGGCGAAGAAGGAAGAACAGCTGACATCCAAATGTCCTTCACCTTTGTTAATTCCAGCCTCCTCTTAGACCATCGTCAGAAGCTTCTGACGATGGCCTAGAGGAGGCTGAAATTAATAAAGGTATTAACATTAAAACAACTACCATTTTGTTTGCTTGGTTTCCTAACAAAAAAATGAACAAATGAATAACCAAGGCCTATTCAACATATCAAAAAATTAATCAACTTAAAGTTGCAAAAATTCACGAACGCAAATGCTCAAAATGTCCACCATGGACATCGGCACATTCTTGTAGTCTTTCGGCCACACTGTGGCACACAGTTCTGCATAAGTTCCTGTCATCACTGATCTCTTGACAGGCATCTGTGATGTAGGAGCGGAGTTGAGAAAGTGTGTGAGGTTTTCGTCCGTACACTTTCTCCTTTACAACGCCCCAAAAGAAAAAGTCCATCGGAGTTAGATCGGGAGAGCGAGGAGGCCAAAGGATGCTACCACATCTCCCGATCCACTTTCCTGGAAAAGTGTCATTCAGATAGCTTCTGACACTCACTGCAAAATGCGCTGGTGCACCATCCTGCTGAAAGTACAGCTCATTGAAGTTGTTCAATGACTGCATCTCAGGAATCGCAAAGGATTGGAGCATTTGAAGGTACACCTCAGCCGTCACAGTTCTTTCAAAAAATACTGGCCCAATCACACCGTTGCTTGACATACCGGCCCAGACGGTTAAGCCAGGCTGGTTCAGCTCATTTGTTGATACCATGTGCGGATTTTCAGGGAACCAGTAGACACAGTTATGTCTATTTACGTGACCTGATAGTTTGAAACTGGCTTCGTCAGACCAAACTATCTTGTCAAGCAAATCTGGGTTCTCCCGAATTTCCGACAACATGAGCACAGCAAACTGCAAGCGTCGTTCAGCATCATCCGGTAGAAGGTGCTGCAACAGTCTGGGTCGGTATGGTTTCAACTCAACTTTCCTCATCAGTCTCCAAGTAGAGCTTAGAGAAATGTCCAACTCCAATGAGGCTCTTCTTGTTGACTTCTTCGGACTTTGAACAAATGTTTGGGCCACTAGCTCCTCGTTTGATGTTATTGAAACTGATCGAGGGCGTCCTGACTTCGGTGCATTCTCTACCGAACCGGTCTTTTCAAATTTATCTCGAATGCGATAAATAGCAAATCTTGATGGAGGATTGCTGTGAAAGGCATCTCTCCATTCCATTTGCACCTTTTCAGCATTCTTGTTTTTCCAAAAGGATTTCAAAATCCATTTTCTCTGATCATCTTTTAGATGACCTGACATGACAGAAGCAGCAAATTCAAAAAAGCTTCAAGCTTGTTTAATTCACTTCAAGTCAAACTAACAGTGTTTGATTCAAATCAAATTAATTGAACATATCCATGTACGTAATGTCAGATTGGTGCTATATCTTGTCCATGATAGATTTCAAAATTCCTTTGCCAATGGAATGCTACTGCATAGACTTCTAAATGATAGTAGCAATTACTTCGAAGTCTATGGCTCATGTTGGACTGATCATGGATATCCATCGACTGATTCAGGTGTAAATCGTCAATAGAACGGTCAACATAGATTTCCTAGGGCAAAATCAACTGTTAGCCTACTTTTGAAACACCTTGTATATATATATATATATATATATATATATATATATATATATATATATATATATATAAACTGACTAAACATGCGTACACATTTTGAGGAAAAAGAAGACGAGGTCAATAAAAAACATATTGGAAAGCTTTCGAGAAAAGTCTTTTTCAATCCCAAAATATTGCAGCAATCTTAAACTATGCAAAGAGGAAAGAAGGAATCTAATCTAAGTCATCATATCTAAAATTTAAACGCTGATACAAAAGCAGACATTATGTAAAAATGGACAAGATATCTAAAGAATGTTGTAGTTCTTGCCATACATATATTGATAGACAAGTTTCATTCATATAATTGATCTTTGTGAACGACTTTTTATGATAGAGATCTATTGTCTTGAAATCTCCTTCGCACATTCCATAATACTTTTTTCATCTTGTCTTTCTATAGTAACATTAGCTTCATAAACAATTGATTTCTGTAGCCAGTTCCCGTTCAATGGACACTTTCTTTGATGTGGTATTGCAATTTTTTGTGATCGGTATTGCAATCATTGTCTCTCAGAGAAATATTTTATTGCCACTTCAAAAGAAAGCAATCTCCTCAATAAGAAAAATGAAATCGTCTCAAAATGTAGGCATCGAAGAAAATTTCTAAGATCAAGCCTCAAGTAACAATCTACATTTATACTTTGACCATTTGAATTTCATAGTGTATCTTCAGTTTTTTCTGTAGAAATCTCTTGTTGACTGCGGTCTGATGATCGGTTGTAATCCATCCGTGAAACTAATATAGTAACATGCAGTGAACTTGACATAACTTTCTCGAATTTATTTTGCTCTATTATTGCTAATAGTATTGAGCACTTTGAAAACAAATGCTAGAACAATATCTACTTGATATAGTTTGATATATGGGCTATTCCACGACGATTCATTTAATAGCATGTGGCATTTGGTCTCCGATTTTGCTGGTTTTCGGACAATGTTTACTGTGCATTGGAAAACGCCAAATTTGAAATATTAGCTTCCAATTTTGAATATAGCGGGATCTAGAGCAATTTTTTTAAAAAATATTTTTTTCCAAATTTTCGAATTGTCCTAATGGTCCTAATGTCAATCTGAAGTTGCTGAAACTATGGTCTGAATATGTTTCTGAAAATGGTCATCATGATGTTGTGAATTCAGGAGCATGCCCAGTACATGTTGTCCACGGAGCGTTCCAATTTGCATTTAAGAAATCCAACTAGGGTGGTTCCTCATTTTTAAATGCCGCACATTACTTGTTTATGGACTCTCCCAAACGTCGAGGTGATTTTATTGACATAACCAAGTCTGAAAAATTCTGTGGAAAATTCTGCTCAACACGTTGGGTTGAAAACTCATCGGTATGCAGGACTGCAATTCATGTGTTCGATCATTTAGAACAGTACATTGAGCATTCAAAAGATCGTCCTACAGTTGTTGTATCTTTTGAGAAAGGATCCACTTATGTTGGCAAAAATAGGATTCTTTTGCTGGTTTATTTGCCGTGCTAGAGGCGTTCTTAGTGTGTTACCAAACTGAAGCACCGATGTTCCCATACTTGCATGGAGACTTATACAATTTGCTGCATCAGCTGCTCAAAAGGATCGTCCAGGAAGAGGTTCTGAAAAGAATCACAAGCTTAGAAAAAATGGCAAAAATTGATGTCAGCTGCAGAAAATTTAAAATCGATCTCAGACATCAACTTGTACTTCATGGCCTACAAAGGTTTGAAAAGAAAGAAATTGAGAGAAGGACATATCAGCAGCTTCAGGCGTGATGCACGGGACATTCTCGTAAATGTCTGCCAAAAATTGCTGAATCGTATCCTGGTCCATTCCGATACAATCATTGGGGCTAGCGCTCTGTGTCCTGAAGATGCGCTACAAAGAAGCACTACGGAAGCGATTTTCTAGACTGATTGTTCACCTGGTCAGTGGTCAGCATTCGACAATTCATACCCATCGAAGTTGACTATTGCAATCTCATCGGATCAAGTCTGTTTCTTCAGGAAGTGAGGGAATTAGACAGGAGGAATACATGCAATCGGTTTGATGATTTGTATTCCAGTCAGTGTCGGGATATGTTCTCTGGTCGTCTGTTCGGTGTCATCAAGGTAGTCCTCTGCCTGTTCTCCGGTCAGGCCATTGTCGAACGAGGGTTTTCTGTCAATAAACATTGCCTCTTGGAAAATTTGAAAGAAAAGTCTTTAATCGCTGAACGCAGCAAACCAGGCGGACTGATGCCTGCTGAAAGATAACACAGTCCATGATAAATCGGATATGATAATCAGAGATCCAGACGAAGGCTTACCGACGCTCGTCGAAAGACGTTGATGAAATGGAGGCACGAAAGCAAAAAATGCGGAGAAACGGAAAGCCGAGGAAACGTTATCAGAAATCAAAGAAAAAGAATAAAGATTTAAAGTTATACATGTAACAGAAGTACTGCATGCCGAGAGGAGTGGATGCGAATCCATATTGAAGAGAGTTCTTCCGTAACAGATTTGATCTTGAAGATCATCATCACTGGGTTATAATTTAATGTTAATAAGATCTGACGCTTGTTTTCTTATCATTCTTTTTAGAACAATTTGTTACTGCTGAACTGGGTAATAAGATCTGACGCTTGTTTTTCGATCTTGTATATAAATGTTGCCACCACTTTACTAATATGATCTCATCCAATTGAAATGCTTGTTTTTATTTGAATTGATATAAAAATCCTTTAAAAGTCCTTTATTTCGGCCCGTGAATTTCTGTCGACACCCTGTGTTTTACGTAAAAATTTGAACTCATGACAATCGATATCTCCATAACTTCATCTCCATAATGTCATTATGCATTCCATTAGAAAAATTTCATAGCAAGACGATGTCACAGACATCGATCGATCGATACCATTGACTTAAATCGCCACTGAAATTGGTTCTGCCTTTTCTCAAACTGTTCTCAATGAACCATCGTATGACTCTCATAAATAATTAAATTATAGTCCTATTCGTCTTTCCACGAAGTTTAACAGACAGTTAACGCGAACTTCATACGCAGTCTAGAACGGTCGCTAGTTGTGATCTTCTCAAGGTGTATGGGAACTTTTCTACACTGTACAGTTATCAGGTCCTCTGCTTTTCGATGCTGATGACGCTAGCGCTAGTATGAGAGATAATGTTCTATCAAGAATTAATAGTCAAAAGAAGGTAGCTTGATATCAATAGTTAGAACAAGAATTTCAATTTGATACAGTGGATACTCTAAAACTTGATTTTTTAAAGTAGATTTTTATTTTTTTTTCAAAAGTCATCGTTGTTGAAAAACTGTGAGCTATGAAATCACTTGTATTAAGCAAATTTAACCCAAAGATGATAAATGCTTAAAGCACTAGAAGTACGGGAGTATGATATCGCGTATATTCGGAAAGGCTTACATTCCGAAATTCCATGTCAGATCCAACAATGATAATTATGCTTCTAGCTCGTATAAGTTTATAAGAACCAAACATCTTTTTTCTATCAAGAATCCCGGTATCGAGAAAGTCAAGTCGGAATTTTGCAATTTACAAATCTTACTCTAATCTCAATCGAATTTTGAAAGTACTAGACTTGGATACTTTATGGCATTTTAATGTATTCCTCTTTTTCTTTCTGTGTGCAGTTAATGAGATCTATATGGAATCATGTAAAATATTCTTTGTTAATGAGATTGACATTAAATGACATCATTGACATCTAATGAGTGGGCCACCTCGAAGTCAGTTTATCATTGATATTTTGGACTAAAAGTTGCCTGTCGTCATTACATAGCTTCATATAACTTGTTCGACCCGGTCACATTTCCATATGTTCTGTTGTTATTACATTATTTGGTTCTAAAATGCTTCTTAGTTGCTTGTGATTTTATAAACAAAAGGAGTGGTGGATGCAGGAAGGTGCATTCGATGAAAAGTGCGACAAATGAAGCACTCTAATGCTGATTGCACGTATTATGCACTTAACTTGTTTGGTAACGGGGACGTTTTGTCTGGAGGAGGATATTCAACGAAATTCTTGACATTTCAGGTGGCATTATTTTGCATGGTACTGGGATGACAACTATATACTACAGAAGTAAAAAGTCAATAGAATCAATTGCATTACTAGCTGCTGGACGCGAAACTGATCAAGAGAGCCGACTTATTGAAAATACGAAGCTTGAAGGTAATGGCTCAAGTGATTCTAGACTCTCGTTTATTTCAGTTTCTCTAATTTCAGGACCAGTTGTGACCTACCTGAGTAAAGTTGATCACATACAATCAGTTGCACCTATTGTATGGTAAGTACTCCTTTACAGCAGTGGTGGGCAACCAAGTTGGGATAGCGGGCCACCAATTTGAAAAGGCAGCAGCATAGGCTTAATATTGTTTTATTCCGTACTTTTAAGCGCACATATGGGTTGCTATATCGTAGGCCACGTGCACATATAGTGGTCGTATTACATAACAAAATTTTACTGTCAATGTAAATGTATACAGCATTGTACGCAACTAATTTGTTTAATATTGAGGAATCATAATCTACTTTCTACAATTCATGTGAGTATTGAAGAGCGAATATGCCTATAAAGAATCATGGAAGCTTTTCTTTCGTGTAATTAAACGGTAATATGACTTTTTGGTGATTTGACCGACATTGCCTTATTTCATCCGCTTGAAACCCGCACAGGACAAAATTGATTTTGCTACTTTATTCATCATGCCACATGTACATATGTCATCCAAACATATACGGCTTTCAAAAACCGTGCATGGCCTCCACAAATGGTAGTCGTGTGCTAATACCAATCGATATACATTAGTGTAGTAGTATACAAATGAAATTCAGCAAGAATATTTGAAAAAAATGTTGGCCTGTCAAAATCTTGCGGTTGGATTCCTCCATTCGTAGTCAAGGTATTCTTGATATATCCTCTCTCTAGATTCATTGAGGTGTGGTTTATTACGTAGAGAAACATGCTCAGCAGGGCATCTAATACTATGTGACTTAGCATAAACTCACGCAGATAATGACCATTTTGTGCTTATACAAGAAGATATTCACTACGAAAGGAGCATGGTTGGATAAATCGAATATGAATTTGAGCCATCATATTGCTCATTTGGTTGTTCATTAATGGCTTTGCACATTCTAAAGAGGGATCCCTCATCCTTAGATGCACCTCCTTAAGGTCGAAATCGGAGTGAGTGTTTTCACATCATCGATTCAAATAATGTACGCGGGCCACTTTAGATGTGAGAAGCGGTGGCGGGTCACGCGTTGCCCACCACTGCTTTACATTATGCTGATTGGCTCTGTAACTTTTAAAATACGGTGTCTATACGACATTGAAAATGTAGAACGAGCGAAGGGAGTTCTACATTTTCAATAAGTATAGACGATTATTAACATTGTACGAAATTTCTATGTGAAGCAATGTAGAGCAATATCAAAACTATTTTGCTACTGCAGAATGGAAATACACAAGTTGCAAGCAATGTGATATTTTAAAGGGCAACAATGAGTTATCAGAAAATAAAGTTAAAGAAGTTGTTGCAAGGGTATATCAGACCAGGTAAAAGTATGAAAGGTGATGCACTAATTGCAGTTTCCAATAATGTGGATTTTGACGGACGCGTGTTGATCCTTCCCGCCTGATCGAATATTTGACAAGGAAATTTCATTTATGTGGAATTTCAGTGCTCTCCGTCTAGCAATAATACCGATAATTTACCTTTTTACCCAATTTACTTTTTGTGCAATCAGATTTGCCATCCTTTTGTCAATTAATTTCAGAGCTGTTCTTCTTAAATATCCAGTACATTTGTCTCTATCTATTTAAAAAAATTGAAATTGTGAGCCTCATTTGCAGTTCATCAACTTGACTTCGAACTAATTTTGGAATCGATCACAAGTCTGTCTTCTTAGATCTGTGTGGTAATATCAATTTCCAAACGTGCCGGATAAAAAACTATCCATCACTTCTATTGTGATCCATTCCAACTCATTATTATCGACCAAGCAATGAAGGTGTTTCACCAATTCGATCTAAACGTTTTCTTTTGGAGTACTCAATAGATAAACCAGTGCCTTGAATTTGTTTTCCATCTTGTTATCGATGATTTTTTGTTAATATACACCGTAGTTGAATATCGCAAATAAAGATGTCCGATTGTTCATGTAAAAAAGGATCCATCACTTTTATACATGCTGTGGTTTATTCCTGCTCTTCATCGCCAACTTTGGCTAGAGCTTTCATCTATTGCAAAGACGTCTTACTTCTAAGGATTCGGTAGAGCAAATGACAGTTTTGCTAAGAAAAGCATTGAAATAGATTAAGATATCAGTATATGGAATCAACATTTTGATTATAGAAATGACAGCACCATCTATCGTCTCAGTTTCACATTAAGATAGGAAATTCTCAAAGCCATACGTATCTGGTCAAAGCATCTAGCCATGAATATCCATGATCTGACTCACCAATACACGCGTTTCCTAACCACAGAAATTCCGTACAATAATATTATATTATATTATAGAATTTTTTGAAAGCAATATGATACTGTCGGCGCGTTGCGCCAGACGATTTAGGCTGTCATTTGAAAGGCAATATATGCAGTGTTACTGAACCGAAAATCTGTGACATCAAAAATCTGTGACATTACAAAAATTACAACAGTACTCAAAGATAAGAATATGAAATATGAAAAGGACATGTAAACGTCTTGCATGACAAAATGGAGAAAGCGGGAAGGGTCAAGGTGGGCTCTCAGATCGCAACAAAAGGGCTCTCTCATTGGAAGGCATGAGAGTCACCGCAAGGCGCTCGTGCATCATGATTGGTAAGTCTAGATCTTATGGACAGTCTCGCCGACACTCAAGACAAAAAGTTGTTTGCGCTGTTGCCCCATGAGCCGTAGGTCGTCACGACAATCGGAAGACAATGCCACCCCAGTTCGTTGCATTTTCCCCTATTTTTGCTGATTTTTTTCATCTCAGCATCGACAGCGACATTCTGTGGGTCAGTGCTCGCTACAAGAATATTGGATTGGTTTAGCGGATGCACAACCGTCTTGTCGAGTGCCGATGTCTGACCGAGATGCTACGATGGAAGCAAAATGTCAGCCGGACGACGATGGTCAGTGCCCTCTCCTCCTTGTTCAATCTGAGGAGATAAATGACTTCTCTGGCAGAAGCCAAAAAACAGTGTCTCAGTGCATTATGACGGCTGACAACGCCTGGACCGTGCTTTGCATGTCAATGCGTGATGACCGAGCTGATCTTAAACTGTCATTTTACTTGGAGGACAAGTTGGACAGATGGATCCTTCTGAAAACAAATCTAATCCGAGCCACCATTTCAAAAGTATTTGCATTTCATTGGGATTCAGATGTAAACCGAGACCAACAGATGGCACTGCACGAAGCCAACTAGACGCATTTGGTGAACCCACAGACCGTAGCCTGCTTTGGTGAGCTGGAGAAACACTGTTCAATAGAATGTCAAAATCTGACTCTTCAATTGACCTCGATAGAGTTGACTGAGCTATTCGCTCGCCGGAAATTAATGTCACTTTATCAAGTTGATCACGCGATTTAACAAAAGTGTTAAAATAATAAATCGCATTTGAAATAGGCTCTGCTGAGGAAAGTTCATTGCTCACGCAACATAAAGATACGATGTAAGCAGCGGCGGCATGTCGTGAAAGAGAGCGCAAGCCAAGTCCACCAAAGCGTATTCCCAACTAGGCTTTCAACCAAGAATTCTGTGTTAGCTCAAGTCCGGCACATTCTTCCAAACAGCGTTGAATGTCACTAGTCACAGTCACTATCAAATATTTTTAAAGAGCGGACACTATTTTTCGGCGGCGTGCTGCGCACAATATGCGCCAATTTACAAAAGGAGCTACAGTTTCTGAGTAACAGCAATGAAGTTTGTGGGTCCTCTAATTTTGGCAACCTGTGGAGGAGATGTCGTGCATTTAGGATGCATCTCATGATGAATGTGCTACAGAAGTTGTCGTCTCCAATAGGTGCACCCACAATTTCCAAATTTGGTGAATGGACTCTTTAAGTATAAGCGGGAAATGTGTCGAGACTTGAACGAGAAAATAGTTCACATTTTCTATAGTATATCTCCAAACCAATCCCAGAAGAAGCCTCTTCAATGACGGTCAGTGTTCTCAGAATATTGTCTCGGGTGCCACAGAAGACAGAATCATCGAAATACCATGAATGAAACGAAAGTTGAGGCACCCTTTCAACAATGGATGAAATAAGTCGATTCAAGGCAATAGAAAATAAGAAAGGACCTAATGGATATCCTTGCTGAACACCACGAGCAGATGAAAGTTATCACATAGCATGATAAAGATGTGGATGCTGTCCATAGCATGTTGTCAGATAAGGAAGTAGACATGGGAACTTTTTTGAAAATTCTTCAAAAATAATCTGTCGAGAAGCAGTATTGAATGCGTTCATAAAATCTATTTTCAATATCGTAAAATCATCGTCATCCCAATGCAATCTCATCATTTCTATCAAACTATGAATAACTTTCTTAGTACCACTTCAAACAGCCACGCCAACCTGCCATGGTGACAGAAATTTCTTCGCAGAATTTTTATACATTTTGCAGTTTGCTTGCAAGTCGACGAATTACGTTTCCAACAGCAATAGGTCGAATGTCTCCTGGTGAGCCATTCTTTTTCTTCAAAGCTGTTAAGGAAACACTACCGATAAAAGTAGCAGCTTCACAAGAAATCTTCCCCGAGATCAGAATGTTGATCACTTAGCGTAGTGAGGAAATTATCGGTATTGGTAAAGATACATCACACGCATCCACTAAGTGTTGAATCCGTAGACCTGTAGGACCACAAGCAGTATCTTTCGGGAAAGATCTGAGAATTGCTTCGATGTTGAAGTTCGACCCCAATTGAAGGGGTGGAGCCTCATCATCTATGACGATCGTAGGCTCTGGTCCATGTAGATGTTTCGACAGAAGGGATGCCCATGTTACCTCGTTTTTTGGCGCGATTCCATCCGACATCAAAATACGGCACGCCCGCCCATACTGTCCATTTGCAGCATTATTTAAGGCGGCATCTATAATCGATTGATCGATACAATCAGACTCTTGCTTTCTTAAGGTTCTCTTGCTGTCACGACGTTTCATGGATATGGCTGAGGACTTTGCAGCATTCCATAATTCAACATGCTTTCCATCTTTCCACTGTTGGCTAAATTTAGCAATGTCAGGCAGACGATGACCTTCACCAGCACGCTTCTGTGAAGGCAGTACGGATTTTGGTAGCCTGCATAGCTTCTTCCAGAAATCTTCCGACTTTGTAGTCACAATATCCATTAATGATTGAAAACATAGGTTCGTCCAATATTGATGATTCAAAAAATTGCTTATAAACGATAGGTACAGATTTATTATTGTGCAATACACACACGATATTTCATGGTCTAACCAGACCACGTCTTCAGGCAACAATGACAAACGAAGATTCACGAAACTGCATTACAGACACATCGAATTTGCACATGAAATCAATATTGTAGAGATGAATGACACGGACATGTAGGTATAGGACTGTATGACGTCATTGCGTGAAACAGAAAATAGAAGACTAAAGGCCGTATCACATCACCAACGTGTTGCGTTAAAATCGCAGTACAGAACGCTAACACGTACATGAGTATAAACGTGCATGTAAACGTAACAACTCCAACGTGAACGTTTTATAACCTATCACACCACTTGCATCATTCAGTCTTGTTTTCACTTTCTCATCAATCATGACTCCCAAAAATCCATCACGAATTATAGCTAGTATTCTACATTCAAAACGTCGGCGAAAACGAAGATAGTGGGTTCGCCCTGGAAGACAACTCCGTGAGAAGATCGGCGAGTTTAATGGATTATATCATCATATACGTGATAATAATCCAGAACTATTCAAAACATATTATCGATTAACCCCGACGCGTTTTGACCACTTGCTCTCTCTGATTGAACATCGAATACGACGTAATATACATGGACGTGCGCCTGTATCGCCAGCCGAACGCCTGGCAAAACTCTTTGTTTCTTGGCCACAGGTAGTAGCCAAACTTCTTTAGTGTTCGTTTCGGACGTGGTCAATCCACAATCTCAAATATTCTATCTGATACATGTGAAGCATTATGGACTGTATTACAGCCACTTATCTTCAATGTCCCACAAATGAATCAGATTGGTTGAATATTGCATCGGAATTCTGGGAGAACTGGCAATTTCCCAATTGTCTTGGGGCTGTGGACGGTAAACACTTTGAGCTAGTGTGTCCGAAACTGTCTGGATCCTCATTTTACAATTATAAGCGATACTTCAGCACAGTTATGTTGGCTGTATGTGATGCTAAATACAAATTTTTGATGGTAGACATCGGTAGCTATGGTCGTGAGGCCGATAGTGGCATTTTTGCAAGATCCGGCTTTCAGCAAGCAATTGAAAGTAATGAGCTGAACTTGCCTAGCCCTGCCGAACTTCCGGGATCTGATGTCATTCTACCGGACGCTTTTGTCGGTGACGAAGCTTTTCCACTAAAATCATACATGCGTAGACCATATTCTGGCCGAACAACCGAGCATCTTGAATTCAAAGAAAGAATTTTTAACTACAGACTGTCTCGCGACCGTCGTGTCGTCGAAAACTCGTTTGGAATACTTGCCGCTAAGTGGCGACTATTTCATACGCCAATCAACGCTGATATTGAAAATGCTGTGTTGTACATCAAATCAGCTGTTTCATTGCATAATTATTTGATTACTGAAGACGCGCATAACACTGCTGAGCATCACTATCTTCCAATAGACTTTGTTGACACTGAGCGGACGGACGGAACCATTGAACCTGGAAAATGGCGTAGTGACGTTACCACTGGGACAACGATGAGAGATATTCAGAGAATTTCCTCAAATATGTCATCAAAGAAAGTGCGTATATTTCAAAATCAACTTGCTGACTATCTTGTAAGTCCACCGGGAAGTGTACCTTGGCAAAATCGCATGATTTCCAATAAATTTAAATAGTATATGGAGGAATTATTCTAATTTATTCATACAATAATATTGCTTAAGCTCTACTTCATCTTATAAATATTTGACCAGATGTTATACAGTTTTCAAAAACACAACTCCATGGAAAAGGTTTATTGACAAATTAATGACCATTATCTGGCAGCCAATCATTCTGATTCAACAATTGCATGAATTGTCCCGATGATTGTGCTAATGAGTTGTGGTATTCTTCTTGCATGGTGGATACTAAGAATAATTGTTCTTGAATCCTAAACATGGCCAGTTGCCGCAGCTTCTCGCTGAAATATTGCGTACACCAGCAGCAACACTACAATGATAAAATAAGTCATAAGATTCGTATGTTAATAATCATTGACTTAATGGATTTATTTATCTTTTCCCAAATAAATCGTATCGATCTTCATTTTCGTCGAATCGAGAGAGGGCTTTGGTTAATACATTGCTAATATCGGTTAGCGAGTCATCGCCATCTCGTCTCCTTCGCTTTGCACCATTTTCAGACGTTGATGGAGCAGGAACTGTTGATAACTCTGGATCTGACACATTTCCTTCATTGCCACATGAGTTCTCAAGGGTTGAAATTTCTTGGCTATCTTCCATTGTAGCCGATGGTAGATTAGAGGAAGACCTGTAAGAGCAATTTAATTTTGTTTAAGAAAATATAGCGTTTTCCACAGAAAATTAAATCAATGGCTCAGTTTATGATAAGTGCACTTACGTTCGTGGCTTGATAAATGCATCTAAAAACTCCAAATGGGGCATTAGAACCCAGGGAATTTTATGGCTCGCTCCCGAACCGCTTTTCTCGGACACCTTTGATTTTCGTTTTTCTCGGCTATATTTGTCACGAAGATAGCGCCAGTGAGCTTCAATATAGCTTCCATCTGAAATGAAAAATAAGCTTAGTCATTATCTTACTTATTAAATTATAGTTACTATAATTTTACTTACCTGAATTAAATTTCTTGGCAATTTCAGCAAATGTGTTTTTCTTTAATTCCGGATCGCGATGTCGATCGTCCTTTGACGAATACATGTAAATAAAAGTATATTTTTTTACCTCTTCGATTAAGAGTTCATCAAATTTCAGTTGATCTCCCACGGTTAGTCGAGCCATTTCCGCATAGATGGTATTGTAGATGAACTACTGGAAAAGTATTATGTCGAGTCGCCGAGCGACAGTCTCTCTCACTCCCCCTGTGCGGCCAATCAAATCGCCTGTAGTTAAAAATATCTCAACTACAGAATTCTAGCAGATACGTGTTGTTTAAGACGCAGGAGTCATTATTTTCTACTGACCTCTCGTACTGCGTTTTCACTTAGGTGTTTACGTTTTTATTCTACGTGTGACCTGAAACACGCAACACATTGGTGATGTGATACGGCCATAAAGCTGAGTGCCAACAATTATGTTGTCACAATTACCGTTGTTGATTCGTTCCTAATCGGCAATGTTGCACGTCAACTCCAGCGGATGCAATTTGGATACAGCTCGATTGGTTTTTCCACTTGCGGTCCGAAGATGAGCTGCACACACATGTCCATCGACACCTGTAATCAACTTTTCAACGATTCCCACCCGCCATTTATTCCGTGGTATATTGTCATCATGAATCAAAGCAAGTTCACCTACATTAGGAGACGTTATGCTGCCTGAATTCCTAGAGTGACCTTGCTGAAAAGAGTGACGTTCACGAAGAGCAGAGAAATACTGTCTCTGAAATCGCTTTATGCAATGTTCTGAAGAAGATATCGGCGATTCCCTAGTTGATTAAGTGTGGAGGTGCTTGAGAAAATGTTGTTGTTCTCAATATCCTCGAGATCAACTTCTGGATTTGGAAGAGAGGTTGAATTGAAACCAAATAGAAGATGTGAAGGTGTCAACACTTCTAACTCGTTCGGTGAATCTTCTAAATGAGTAAGTGGACGTGTGTTCAAGATGCATTTCACTTCCTTCAATAAAACACGCAACTCCTCGAATGAAATACATGCACGACCTAAAACTTTCTTGAGACACATCTTAACCATTCCAACAAATCTCTCATAGAATACGCCCCACCAAGGAGCTTTGACAGGAATATTGCGGAATTCAATTTCACACCAAGACTTCGCTACGATTTGTTTTTGATTTAAACACTTTTCTAAGTCAGAATTCCAAACCAAAGAATACAACTTCTGAATTTCAACGTCTGCTTTTTTGAAGGTCTTCGCATTATCTGTGACGATTAGTCTTGGCGTACCGTAATGTGCGCAATGACTGCGAAGAGCGAGTAAGAAAGATTGTGTTGTCATATTTGGAAGTAGTTCAACGTTCACGTTCCTCGTTGTACAACAGGAAAAAATGCATATGTAGCATTTTGAGAATGAGTGAGGACCGTTTTTGACAATCAAGCTTCCTGAAAAATCTATGCCTACAGACGTGAATGGTCGTAAGTCATTCAGACGAAATTCTGGGACATCAGGAAAAGCAGGAAGTTTAAATGAAGAATCGCTAACTTTCCGACAAACTATACAATGTCTGATCACTCGTCGGCACTGTGACCGTGCTGAAGGCAGCCAAAATTTTTCTTCTCTGAGAGCATTGACAGTTGCACCGACACCTGCAGGGAATACTTTGAGGTGGAATACTTGAGGTGCTTTGTCTTGAACAGAACCTTCACGGAGAAATTTGTATTCCTCTGAGAACACTTCTTGCTCTAAGAGTGAAATTAAAGTTAGTTCTGCAACGCAAACTTCTTCTCCCGTTGGAAGTTGAGAGACTGGCACTGCATTCCTCTTAAGATAATCAACAAATCGCAACACTAATGACATAGTGTTCAAAAGCTTGGCATAATTGCTGAACCTGTCTATGTCGATCAATGAGGTGAATTCAATATCTTGTTGAGTCATTAATACTGCAGTTTAAACTTCTTTCACTTTCAGGTCACTCTTCTCTCTATTCCAACGTGACCATTTGTCATCTGTAACAAGCCAAGCAGGTCCATGCTTCCACATTTCGGAGTGCAAGAGTGTTTCGGCTGTGCATCCTCTGGTTATTACGTCAGCAGCATTGTCATCTGATTTCACGTGTAACCATGAACTTGAGGGAACAACAGATTTAATTTTTGAAATTCTATTTGAAACAAAAACTTTCTGTCGACTGATTTTGTCACCCTTAATCCAATGTAGACATATCTCTGAATCTGTCCATGCATGTATAGAGTGAACTTTCAGATCTTCTCTGTAGGACTGCATCACATTTGATACCAAGCGTGATCCCAACAACATAGCGTTCAATTCTAGTTTTGGAATCGTCCAGATCAATTTCTTGCTCTTAGGAACGATTTTGAACTTGGAACATACCATGACAGAGACGCCATTTTGGACAAGATATATCACGCAACCCATAGCAAGAAAACTTGCATAGCAAAATAAATGCATTTGGACATTCTCACTTATCTTCAAATTCAAATGTCTTGGGATACTCAGGGAGCCTAATTTTCCGTCTTTTTACGGATTTCCGTCTTTTTTTCATGATTTTGAACATTCTCGAGATTGGTACAAATATGCAAAAAAATATAAAGGGTGGGGGGGGGTGAGGTAGGAGGTGCGTCGCTCAATCTCGAAGCTATTCAGAAATATGTATGTTAATCTCTGTCCCCTGTCACTTGATTGGTAGTATTTTTGTAATGCCAATTAACCGCAAAATCTAAAATTGTCGCGCTTCGCGCGACTTCCTTTTAATTGCAGGTTTTTTAAAATGCAGTGTCACATTTTCAGTTCAATTTCAGTTTCTTCTGGAAGATGGAATGCTTTGAAGAAGCAATTATTTTCTGCTTATTTGGTCACTGCGACATATCTCCGAGATAAGATGCCATACAAGAACAAGTTATTGCGGCATTTGTCAGCATTGTCACCAGATATGAGATTTCATTCCGTCGGGCAGAGCTACTTGATGCACCTGGCATTCGATCACTCCAGCATGTTAAATGACGATGAAAAATGTAATATCGAGAAGGAAATCAGAAATTACTCTGTAGATCCAGCTCTAGAACGTCTTCCAGTTACAAGAATCGATACTTACTGGTACAGACTTAGCGAAACATATCCAACTCTTAGCAAACTGGCTTTGGTCTACCTAACAATCATAAGCGCTCCAGAGGTAGAGAGATCCTTAAGCAGGATGACATCAAGTCTCAATGAGAAGACATCACAGATGAAGATCGAAACATTGGATACATTGGATGCAATCCAATCTATTAAGCAGTATCTCCTGATACACAATCAAAATGCTGTTGAGAAATTCGTGCGAAATGATGCTCTTCGTGATCCTGTTCCGAAGGAATTAGTAAAAAAGATGCTAGGTGCGTACATGAAAAGGCAAGAGAACCTTGAGACACAGAAACAAAGGAAAACTGCGTTCTTGAGTACATTGGCAATAACACCTAGAAAATCCATCGCCAGAAGTACGTTTAGAAGAATTGCTATTGAAGCTGCTGAAGAAGCCAGAAGGAAGCATAGAAAGCAAGCTTTGATTTCGCTACCAGCAGGAAGAAACAAGAAACGTTTGCGAAAGGAACCAATTTTGAAGATGCCAGTTAAAGAAGCTGGACAGGATGAGAGGAAGAAGAGGCGAGTTGAAGAAGATGAGGATCAGAGGAGGAAGAGGCGAGTTGAAGAAGCTGGACAGGATCAGAAGAAGAGGCGAGTTGAAGAAGCTGGAAAGGATGAGAGGAAGAAGATGCCAATTGAAGAAGCCGAGAATCAGAAGAAGAAGCGAGTTGAAGAAGATGAGGATCAGAGGAGGAAGAGGCGAGTTGAAGAAGCTGAGGATCAGAGGAGGAAGAGGCGAGTTGAAGAAGCTGGAAAGGATCAGAGGAAGAAGAGGCGATTTGAAGGCGCTGAAAAGGATCAGAGAAAGATTGATGAGAAGCAGACATCTCCGAAGCAAACATCTTTAAGAAGTTTCTATAAATGAGGTTTAGATGACGTAGCTTCTTCTTGTGTTTTTTGCTTTGCTTTAAGTTCTTTACAATCATCTTCGACCATAGTTAAGTTTTGTTTTTTGCACTCAAAAGAAAAATTGACTGCTTCCACCAAAAAAATCCAATTATGATTTCTGATGCAGTACTTTGTTAGTAATTCGCATTAGTAATTTGCAATACATAAAGCCAAGCCATTCTATTGCTCAGCATTTATTTTGCCTTTGACAACTCCTCATGAACTCTTTTGTTCATCATCATCATCAGTGCGATTGAGGTTGTTTTTAATGAAAATTCATGTTTTATAGAAAATTTGTTATTTTTATTTTGGATTGAGCATGTACATTTTCTTCGCAGAAATTTGGAGTAATGATGTTGGTCTCGTGCGTTTTTCCTGTATGATATTGTTCTAAGTTGAAATTAAATGTAGCTATACAAGTGTATATCTGTATACAGCTAGAATTTTCCCAAACCAAAATTTCGTGTTCCTGTATGTCTCTAGAACCCGTGTTAAGCTTTAAATCAGTATAAGAATAACAATGTCTGTGATTATGTACATGTTCAGAGGATGCCTATTTCTCGTAAAAATGTAAAATGGCATTTATGTTAATCAAAAAATTTCCGTCTTTTTTTTGGTCTCCTGTTAGGCTCCCTGGATACTGTAAATACGGTTAATGTACTCAATTTCATCAATCAATGGGCGAAATTCATCCATGAGCTCTTTCGGTAGAATATCATCCCAACCGAGAGACAGCTCCCACAATTTTGAAATGAAATGCTTAATCGGCATAGCAACTGCAGAGACCAATCCAAAGGGATCAAAAAGAGAAGATGCAACAGATAGAGCAATGCGCTTAGTGTAAGAAATGTCTTGTTTTGGAAATTTCTTATTTTGAAGACTTAGAGCATCAGTATCTGAATCCCACTTGAGACCCAATAGAGAAATTGATTCCGACTTGTGTGCAACTTTTTCACTGATTGCAGCTTCACGCATGTGTGAGCAGTTGCTGACCCATTGTCGTAAGTTCATTCCCGCCTCTTTCAATATTGCCTTAGATTCATAGAAGTATTCAAGTGCCCTTTTTTCTGTTTCGCATCCAGACGCTAGATTGTCAACGTATATTTTCTGAATGACATCTCTGACAATTCTTGAATCTTGACTTGCGAGGTGGAATTTCATAATTGCATTCAAAATGTACGGCGAGCATGTTGGACCAAAGGCTAGGCAACGTTATCTTAGACTGATAATTTCTTATTCTGGATCACCATTCTAGAACCGCAGGAATCTTAAAGAATCTCTATCTTCCTCTCTTACTTGAATGGATAGAAAAGCGCGTTCAATATCAGCACAAAAGGCATAACGTGGAATTCTGAAGCGTAGGAGTATAGATAGCAAATTGTTAAGAAGACAAGGTTCAGTCTCGAGACAAGCATTCAATGACGTTTTACCAGCACTAGCATAGTGTTCATAAATAGTTACTGCACAAGCATAGTACGAGCTCGTAACTCTTGATAACTTCCACGTTCAAGTGTAAGCGATGCTGAGGCCAAATGATAGAACGTCCTCAGCCTGCACACCTGTTGGTCGACGGTGACGAGCTTGAGATAGTTTCACGCTTCTCCTATCTTGGCGACGAACTAGAGGCAGGTGGTGGAGTAGATGCTGCTGTCAATAGAAGAATTCGATGCGGCTGGGCAATCTTCAAGGCGTTGATGCCGTTCCTCAGCTCACGTGCTCCGTCCCTCCACTTGAAAGGAGGGGTATATGATGCCTGTGTCCGGAAGGGTATGATATACGGAAGCGAAACATGGGCTCTGAAAGTGGACAGTCAACAACGTCTGGAGAGGGTGGAAATGCGGATGGTAAGGTGGATGTGTGGCACGAAGCTAAGTGATAGAAAGCGAAGTGACGACTTGAGACGTATGCTTAACATCAAAGCAATATCCGATGTTATCGTACGAAACCGACTCAGATGGTTTGGCCACGTGATGCGAAAAGGGCCCGAAGACTACGTCCGCCAAGTTGTGACATGGAAAGTAGAGGGAAGAAGAAGAAAAGGTCGACCTCGGAAGACATGGAGTGACTCTGTTGCCGCTGATCTCAAGCAGAAGGGTCTTAAAGCGGATGACGCCAACGATCGTCAACGCTGGCGCTCTGCGATCCACATCATTGGGAAGAATCGTCCAACCCTACGAAGTCGGAGAAAACGGACGTTAAACGCATAAGTAAGTGAGCATCAAATACAATTCGCAGTTGAGTTGTGGGATTATTTTCCTTCAAAATGAAAAAGTGTGGTAGGTAATGACAATTCTTGTCTTCGAACATTTTGTCATGCGGTATGTACTCAACGTATCTCTTCGAGGTATGCTCGTCTATGACGTTGGCATAGGCCTGGAACAAACCAATATTTACAAGGCGTCTTTTGACTTGCAACAACCTGAATCTGCTGCTCTTTAGATTTGAGGGTAGAGTTGGGTGATTTGTCTGCCATGGAAGTGGAGCGACGTATTGATGATTTTTCTCATCGAATTCAATTCTTTTACAAAAGTCGTCATGAAATTTTTCATTACTCTCAATTGGCATGTTGAAAAACTCATCGTCGTCTACATATAAAGCGTTCTGAGACATATGGTAAGGTTCTGCCACGTTTTCATATTTCCTATCATAATTTGATATATAAGGTGAACAGTGAAGGAACAAGCATGAGGAGACAAGAAGTTCGAGAAACAGCGCTGTGTCTTAATCGACCACCGTGCAAAGGACCTGAAAGAAGTAATCCAAATGTGCTATCTTATACTGTAGGACCACATGCATCCATTTTGTGAGTTTTGTTCTTCAGAAAAGACCAAGCAAGATCAGCGCCAATCAGCGAATGTACATCAAATATAGTCGAATCAAAAGAATATGTGAGTGTATTGTTTCTAAGAGAACCAAGATTTTCGCAATCAGACCAACCCGCTTGATCAATGGTCACTATTTCAGGAATCGCTAAGCAATATATAGAAATGGGTCCATTCAGAGTATTCAGTTGAAGACTAACGAGATCGCAACAGACAATTTCACTTTTGCCACCGAAAACATTATTCTTAATTGTGTATCTTTTCACTATCGGTAACTTCATAACATCAGCAACAGACTTCTTGATGTAGCTGGCTTGAAAACCTTCGTCTATCAAGATATTTACTGGACACTCTTGATCGTCAGCGAAAATGGTAGATTCGGCAGTTTTTAGCATAACTACTGGAGAATCACGAGAAGACATTTTGCTGCTGACTTCTGAAGCGCAAGTTTTACATTTTCAATGTCGTATAGACATCGTATTAACATTGCTATATTGCTGAATATGTCTGTATTTAGTCAATGTAATTGAAAATTTAACATTTTATATGTTAATTTGTTGACATAGATTTTAACAGTGAATGAATTGAAATCGTTTAACATTAGATATTTAACATCATCTTTTTGACATCACCTTCAAATAAATATCGCCGATAATCAATACCTCTATGCCTAAGATATTCATTTCATGGATATCTTGGCTACATATGTCTGTAAATCTATGGGTGGATTCATTGATATGATTTGTTTTAAAAATCATTTCTATAGCTAATCGCGATGTCTATATTCAACAATAGCAATGTTATTACTCGTCTTAGTCTCGTCGCTCCGCTCGTTCTACATATTCAATGTCGTATAGACATCGTATTATTGTAACATTGCTATAATGTTACATTGCTATTGTTGAATAAAGACATCGCTACCAACAACACAAATTGTATTTAAAGCAGATCATATCAATGAATCAGGCCATAGATTTACAAAGGTATGTAACTAAGATCATGGACGTCTAGATATCTATAATTTACTCAGGACGCCGAATAGTTATTTAGAAGTCCATGCTAAGATCATGGACTCCTAGATATTGCTGGGACATCTATAATTAACATAATATGTCTAAGGGACGTTCAACTTCCATACCATATGCTGGACTGGAGGCCCGTGACATCGGTAGATTTGTTTGTGAATATGCCTTGATTCGAATAGGAAATACTTATGCATCGGTTATGAAAAATGTTTTTTAGCTAGTAAAAAGTATCAAGGCTATAGTGTTTTTACTAAAGATAACTTTAAGGATGCTATTAAATTCATTATTCATGAAGTTTACGTCACTTTTGGTGGACTGGTTTTTCGACAGATAAAAGGTATACCGATGGGAGGTAATTGTAGCCCTTTGCTAGCAGACCTTTTTCTTTTACACTGCGAATATATTTTCATGTCTAATCTTATGAAAAGTAAAAAGTATGGTCTAGCTAAACTTCTATCGAATACCTCTAGATATATAGACGATCTGTGTATTATTAATTATAAACATTTCGCTTCTTTAATTCCTAAAATTTATCCACCAAGTCTGGAGGCAAGTAGAAGTGGAGATAATGATAACAACATTGAATATTTAGACATTAAAATGCAAATCACTAATACAGAAGCGGTTACCTCTGTATTTCATAAGGTTGATAACTTCAATTTTCCTGTTACGCTCTTAACATTTCCTCAAAACACTATGCCTTACAAAATAGGTATCAAAGTTTTCGCGGGACAGGTTTTGAGATATATTCGCATCTGTACACATGAGAGCGATTTTATTGAAAAAATAAATCGTACCTCCACCACCCTCATTGCGAGAGGTTATAATCGCTTTGATCTTAAGCGCAGTGCTGAAAAGCAGTTACACAAACACAGAGAGACTTTATTGAAATACGGTTATTTCTCCGCTAAGCAACTTTTGGACAACTGCCCGAACTTTATTTAAGTTCCTTTTCCATATTTCCAGTTTAGTCAGTTCGAATCATCTCGATGGCGTAGTCAATGTATCTGACTACATGTCCGAGATTTTTCTTTCGAGGCTGCTTTCTTTAAAGCAGGGCCCCGCTTGAGCGAGTTTGAACGTACAGGAATTAAGGGGCCGAAACGTGAATCTTGCTCAAGTTCCTGCTGATGACCTCTATTGCTTTTGTCCTCATCAACTTTATCTCAGCATATATCAATTATCTGTTTTAGTTGCACTTCATGTAACCTGTGGGAAAGCCAGATCGGTCCTTTGGAGGGATCAAATTCTTTACTTTTCATTATCTTCAGCTTCATCTTCTCACTTCGATTGAAGCATTTGCGTAACACCACACGTGGTTGACCAGTTATCCGCATTAGAAATGACAGGTCTGTTTGTAATTGTATTTGACTGATAGCAGATTGGGATTTAGATAAGTTACAAAGTTTGAAGTATATAAGCAGACACACAAGTGTCATGTATATAATCACTCCTTTTTAGACGCTAATGTCATAAGTAAGTTGTTAGATTTATAATTTTGTTTAAAACGCAGTAGTAAGTTATATTTTTTTCTCTCAGTTTTTAGTTAGGCCTGTAGTATTATTATTTTTCTTTATGATCTACCGGAGGTTAGCCTCAACCAATTTAATTGACCAGACATTTGGATCAATTATTTTGGGAATGGTCAAGTATGTAGATTTCAGAAAATATTTTCGATTAGCCGATATATTTCGGGATGAAAGCACATCCCATCATCAGGACTGATTACATAATGGCATAGATTACAACAGATGACATGCACATAGGAATTTGAAATTATGCTATAGTTTGACAGAGTTAACTAACATAGAGACTTTACATGGATGCAGCTTAAGGTCATGCCCAGGACCAAGATAGTGGGGAAAGTGGATAAGTTAAAGATATTGGATGGCATTAAACGAAAAAATTTTTTTTATTTTTCACCGTGCGTATAATGAAGATATCCTGTCACTTTATTTTACCTGTAAAGCATATTACTGCACGGGCGTGCAGTAATATTTCCTTTATTGCACTGGTTGAATTATAGGTCTCTACATAGATATATGCGATTGAATTATATGAAACCCGCTTATTATTTAACTCATCAAACACCATAGAATTAGATTAGTCATAATGGTCATGATATCAGTGAAAAATAAAATTACCTACACAACTCGTGCAAAGATATCCGTCTTTTGCTTTCTCCTCGATCAACATTTTATGCCCTCGCCCTTCGGGCTCGTGCATAGATATGTTGACCTCGAAGAAAGCAACAAAGATGGATATTTTGCACTAGTTGCGTTATTATAATCATCCATCTCAGTCTTGCTGTTCAGACTTGGCTGTAGCTTGTTGATATACATTGATTCACGAAGTCTTCAGTTGGCAGGATCATTTTCGCAGGAAATTATTTCAACTGTTATGTTTTTGTTGTTGTTTTGAAACATCAGGAGATGTTTGTAGACAGATGAATGTTTGATGGTAGTATGTTCTTTGATTCGTGAATGTAGAGGTCTGATGGAGCTGCCAATGTAATCGGCAGTGTAACTTGTTGCACATCACTTTGTAGACAGTGTTTTTGCGAAGACATATATCATTGCTTTTAATGGGACATTCCTTCATGCTGCACTTGTCGTTTTTCACATTTTTGTGGTTGAGATGGCTCCTGAGGGTGTAGCTAGATCTTGTAAGGCTTACATTCATTTCCTCAAGCCGGAAGAGCTTATTGATCTCATGATCGACCCTGTCTGAGATGAATGGTAGACGAAGGAAGCTTCTATTGACATTTGCATAATGCTTCGAATTTGTGTTTTTCCTTTTGGTTGATTTAATTGATTTTTCGGGATAGTTGTTCAGTCTGAGTTTGTTGTCGAAATCCATTTCCGCTTTTCTTCTTTCATCTTTGGTTGTGCATCTTTCAGTTATTCTCTTTCTTTCATTTCGGATGAAGCTGTTTTTTTATGAAGATTGGAGATGAGAGTCATAGTTCACAAATATGTTTTTCTTGGCTGGTTTTTGATAGAATCAGAATAGTTTTTTGCCGCTGTTGTTGATAGTTATAGAAAAGTCAAGTAAATGTAAAGTTCCATTGTCATTGGGATGCTCAATTTCAAATTTGATGGCTGGATGTTGCGAGTTCAGTATGTTGAGGAATGTATTCGCTTGCTGTGCATTTTCGAAGATGGAGAAACAGTCGTCCACATATCGCTTAAAAAGTGGCATGTAACTCACTGTTTGTATGGCATTTTGTTCTGTTTTGTTCATAAAAATGATAGCTAAGGCTCCAGATAAAGACGATCCCATTGGAAGACCATGTTCTTGTTTGTAAATTTTGTGTTTGAATTGGAAATAGGTGTTTTCAATAACCACTTTTAGAAGGATGCCAATTTGGCTGAGTGTGAGACCTTTCAGAGAATGGAGTTTGTTTTCATTCAAAAACTCGATGGTGGTTGAACTAGCATCGTGTATTGGAATGCTGGTATACATTGCTGAAACATCATAACAAGCTACAGCCAAGTTTGAACAGCAAGACTGAGATGGATGATTATAAAAATTTTTTATTCATTTAATGCCATCCAATATCTTTAACTTATCCACTTTGCCCACTATCTTAGTCCTGGGCATGACCTTAAGCTGCATCCATGTAAAGTCTCTATGTTAGTTAACTCTGTCAAACTATAGCATAATTTCAAATTCCTATGTGCATGTCATCTGTTGTAATCTATGCCATTATGTAATCAGTCCTGATGATGGGATGTGCTTTCATCCCGAAATATATCGGCTAATCAAAAATATTTTCTGAAATCTACATACTTGACCATTCCCAAAACAATTGATCCATTGGTAGATTTGATTAATGACAGTATTTTGTGCATATTTGGATAAAACCGTGAAACAAGCTGTAAACAATTATCCAATATACTCTGATACGCGCCTTCATATAGGGAATCTGTTGAAAGGATATTCTGGATCCAGTCAAGAAGACACTAAAGAATTTCAAAACTCCTACAAGAATAAGCAACTGTCAATAACAGCTGCAATAGCAATTACCAGTATTGAAATTGTTCACCTACGGCACATAACATCAATGGCTTTTGGTGTGGATTCTGAACATTTCATACATGTTTCTTTTTTTGTGCAATTACCAGGCTTATTGGTAGTTCCTTTGCTGAAAGGAGTCATGGACTAAATGATAACTGATCAATGATGATTTTACTTGCTACTACAGTCATTGCAGCAATTTGTTCATGACTTTTTCATTGTTATACAAATTTGAGAAAGACACACAAGAAACGTAGTCAAGCTCAAAATCCCTCTCAGGATCAGCTTCAGCAACGTAAGAGGACTGAGGTCCAATTACGACAATTTTTTTTCTGCAAGGTCACCAGATCTTCTAGCCCTGTCGGAAACCAGGTTAGATCCCAGTGTGTCATCAAGCGACGTTACTCCTGATGGATACATATTTCATCGGATGGATAAAGCACCTTGTCATGGTCTTGGAGTCTATGCCAAGACAAGCCTTCCCTTGAGAAGGCTTTGTAGCTCAGAGGATCCAAGGCATGAGTATCTTGCCTTCATTGCGCCGCTACAGAAGACCACTCTTCTTCTATTTTTCCTATACCGCTCTCCATCAACCAATGCGGACATTTTCAATGTTCTTTCTGACAAGATCGATTCTCTTCTACAAGATTATCCCACCGCTGAAGTTGCCGTTTTTGGTGACTTCAACGTGCACAATGTTGACTGACTTGTGCACTCACGCACCACCGATCTCTCCGGTCAGGCAGCCGAGGATTTCGCTGTCTCTCACAACCTTAGTCAAATTGTCACTTGTCCTACCAGAGCGCCTGACCGATTTGGGGATACTGGATATCTCCTTGACCTGTTTCTCACCTCAAATCCAACTTGTTTTTCACAAAAGGTTACTTCTCCCCTCGGCACGTCTGACCACTGTATTATCACAGTTCCTGGCAAACAAATTTGCTCCATACCGTCTGCAACCTTCCATAGAACAGTTTATCAATTCTCCAAAGCAGACTGGTGTGGCTTCCGCACTTTTCTCAGTCAAGTTCAAGCTGAGAATTTGATTCTGAGCGAGAACGTCCACAAGTCGGCGCAAGAACTGACAGAGTGGCTTCAGATAGGGATGTTGGCCTACATTCCTCACCGTACTTTCCAAATGAATCCCCACTCACAACCTTGGTTTACACCAGAATGTGCAGCTGCAACTTGCCAGCGTGACCACTTTTTCCATAAGCATAAGCGTGACAGTAGCGCTGGCAATCTTGAATTGTACAAAACCGCACGTAGACATTGCAAGGAAACCATACATCAGGCCAAAAGCCGTAACGCTTTGTATGTATGGAAATCCATTGCTACCCAAAAGCTTGGCTCTATGGACGTCTGGAGGATTTACAACAGTGTCATCAATAGGAACAAATCCTCCATCCCAGCACTCCGTCATGCCGAAGTCAGTACTTCTATGGCGACAACCTCAGCAGACAAAGCCGAGCTTCTTTGCAAGGAGTTTGCGAAGAACTCAATATTATACGATTGAGGTAGAGTTCCACCTCTAATTCCCATGCGCACTGATGAAGCAGTTAGTCCTTCTTCAGTCACAGTCCGAAACGTCAAAAAGATCATCGCAGGTCTCGATAGCTCTAAGTCTAGTGGACCAGATGGCATCCCGGTTTCAAGCATCTCTCACCTGAGCTTTCTCCACTTTTATCTAAACTGTTCAGTAGATGTGTATCCAACGGTGAGCTTCCCTCTTGTTGGAAAGTAGCTTCCGTGGTTCCAGTTCCAAAAAAAGGTTCTGACTCATCTCTTCCATCTAGTTACCGTCCTATCAGCCTGCTTCCATTTGCTGGCAAGATTTTTGAAGCAGTGATTAACCAACATATTGTTAACTTCCTTGAAACTCAGAACCTTATATCAGAAGAACAGTATGGCCTCAGGGTCTCCCGATCAACTGCAGATCTTCTTTCATATGTCACTGAACATGTGAGTCGTGTCTTTGATAGACAAGGTGAGGCGAGATCAGTTGTCCTGGCTATTTCCAAGGCATTCGATAAAGTCTGGCATCAGGGACTCCTTGTAGGAAGCTTAAGTCTTATGCAGTTGCTGATCAGCTCCACAAGTTGCTTCTTTACTTAGTGACCGGCAGATATCTGTCGTCTTAGATGGCCAAAAGTCTTCCACCAAGTTTGTCAAAGTAGGAGTTCCTCAAGGGTCAATTTTGGGACCCACTCATTTTCTGCTGTACATCAACGACCTCCCAGATTGCCTAGTGAGTATCATGTACCAGAATCATGTACCATCACTGCACAGAGACGATCACTATTAGTGTCAATTGACTGAAATCGAAGACCAGACCGACGATGACATACTATAGCTCACCACCGTCAAGCGAGTTCTTCCGATGGACATATTGTTATTATCGGACTTACACATACATGGTAATTTCTTACAAATAATAATGATTGCGGCACTTGTTACTTCTGCGTGAATGGGGCGACATTTGTACGAAACATCCAATAGAAATTTGCTGATGTACCAAGCGCCCTCCCATTCTCATTTAATATCTACAATGAATTTGAAATCCATCTCCATAATTGGCAGTTGATTATCTGCGCTCATTCGACGCGCCGAAGCTCCAGCCCCATGGTGAGATGAAATTTTAGGATGGAAAAGTAAGGAACTTATCGCATTGGGTCAAGAAGAGCTGGCATGTGAGGCTAAACTTCCTATGCAGCTGGTCGTACAGCTCCAACCTCAACAGACTAAACTCATGGAGCACGACGCTGTCACTCACTACCGCAAGTGGAAAATCGGATGTTGGCAGAGGGCGTTACCGTAGAGATAATTCTCGCCCACGTTCTCCAGCGCAGTATCCGGCGTCAACCCGCCTCGTATTCCTCGCTCGAAAGTGAGCATCTCCATATCAGTCATAAGATGAAGTCTTGCTCGTGATTTTGAATGTAGAGGTATACATGCGATATGCTGGGCAGATTGACAAAGTGAGAGGGCTCGAGCACGTTCTCCTTATTGGCCACATCGCGGAAGGCATCGGAGACATCAATCGCAAGCATCAATTAACTCCGGTCAAGTCGCACTTGAATGCATTAATAGACGGAAGTGTGGTCTCGTTGAGCTGCTCCTAAAAGTCGAAATAGGCGTTCGGAAATTACCCTTCTCCCGGCGTTGGGATAGAGTTGGCACGTTGTTTGGGAGATCGGTGAGCTCTCCAAATTATTGGCCAAGAGGTTGTCAAAATCTACTTATGACCGGTTATCTACAATTGAGACAAGTTAATTACTTGGAGCGTCCACTCGCACCTGCATCCACTGAGAGTTTGGTCCGGAGAGTTTTTATCTTCTCCTTCGACTGCGCGATGCGTTCTAACATTTAGTGGGTAAGCTCATTGATGCCGCGCTTCAATATCATGTGGGCGTCGCAATTTTCAAAAAGTCCGCTGGAGTAGCGGAAGGCTGCATTGAAGGTTCCATTTCTTACACAACCTGCGGCCTCAAAGCAGGGTGGCATATGGTTGTTTTTGTTGTTGTTTTACCCGACTCCGTCCAGCGGATAGGAGGCTTCGTATCGAGACAATACGAAGCGACACACCCAATAGGCAAATTAATGCCTACTGCTGGCGAGGAGTGCCCCGGGGAGGAGATGGCCATTCCGATACCACCGTGGAGTCACCATACCCAAGCCAAAGCAATTCACACAGGGTGAACAGCATTGACTTGGGGAGACAGCAACCCCAATGGTCGCACCGCACACCGTACCTCCGAAGAGGGGCGGCGGCTATCGCGGAGGGGACCTTGGAAAAGCATAGCCAGATATGCCACAGGGGAGGAAGCTCAAAGAGCTTTGTTATATATCCTAACAGCTAAGATTCGGCTGTCAGGATCCCCCGCAACATCAACTTAGTATAGCCACTGAGAAAAGGCAATAAGAATAAGACATCAAACTGCCAACATCAGAGCTGCAGTGGCAAAAGGCCCCTTTCTGTCGCCTCTTACGACACGCAGAGGAACGTCGGTCCTATTCTATTCAGTCCCGGGAACCGCACGGGGATGGCATATGGTTTAAACACCTATTGAAACCCTGTTTTAATAGATGTGGAAAGATAGGTAAAACCCACCAGTCTAAATAGGTCCCTTGTTTAAAAATATCACTGTGTGTTTTAATATCGCCGAATTTTGTGTGATGTTATACAAATTTTAGTAGCCCGGATGCAAAACATTTTAGCCCGGAACTACTGGCGAATGGCGATACGTGCGAGACACAATTGTAAGGACACATGATTGAAAGCTCCCTACATCGAATGCGGCTCTGTTGAGCACTGTACGAAACCTCACTAAGAAATAGACTGAGGAAGTGGCTTCGATCCAGTGCTGCAATTACTTCCGCGACTCATGATGATAATGAGGAATTTGACTTGTTTCATGCTATTATTTGTGAGAGTATATTGAAGCAAGAGTATAGTAAAGAGTTGTTACTAGTGCATCTTGTGCCTGTATGGAAATTTCGTCTCCGTTGTGGATCAAATTATTACTCGATCATCTTTGCATAAGTGCACGATTCACACCCGTGTCAGAAAAAAATGCTAGAATTGCTCTTCAACAGATTCTATTGGGGAAATAACATGGTTTAAGAGAAAGGAACAAAAAACAGCTCGATGTTTCATGTCAGAGACACATATTCATAGGACTCGGGTGTGATGTGCATGAGTCTGGTTTTTGAGAATGTGTTTCTTTGCCTTTTTGTTTACTTTTTCTTAAGCCATGTTATTTCGCCAATAAAATTTGTTGTAGAGAAATTCCAGCATTTCTATCTGACAAAAGTAGCCTATTTACGAACTTACCGTGTGCTGCAAGTATTGATTGTGTATAACATTATTATGTATTTACATAAATTTAAATAATTTGGACATTTTCGAATATATATATACACTCTTCAGCAAAATTAATGTTACATCAGTAGAAGTGTTAGAAAAGAGGGGTAAATTAAATTTCACAAGTGAATATACCCGTATGTAACATTAATTTTGCTAAAGAGTGTATATATATAGCATATTATATTATTACTCATAATGATGATAATAATACGGCAATTATAATAATCAAGCATAATTATCATAATATCATATTGATTTAATAGTGTGTACAAAAGGGTAATTTTTTAGTATTTTGGTGGATGTTGGCATGTACATCTATTTGAAATCTTTATCACATTGAAAATTGTTACTTGCACCTTCATCTTGGTCAATTATATAGTCATTATATTAAATAATCATATGAATAATAGATGCAGGACAGACCAACGGATCGCTTCTGTACCCGGAGACACGTGATGCAACAATAGGTTTTGATATACATGTGACGATGGAACTGTCACATGTTCTTTCAATCGCGCTTTCATTATAATTGATGCTCCCCGACATACGAGGCTAAACAAACTATCATAGTCAGTGGACGACACACTGAATAAAATACACTGCATTCTTCGACATGCAGGATCCTTTAATTTCATGACATTCACAAAATTTGCAATTATTCACAAGACAGTCGTAATGGTTGTGATAACACAGATGTGAATACAATGTTTTTGATTTAAAAGAAATGCATAAATATTTATTCAGCTTACATTTATTTAGATTTCTACGAATTCTTCGTACTTGATTATCACTGCAGAACGGAAGAGTTAAGAAAACCTTAGAGCCATTATCACTACCAGATATTTCCAATCCCGTAGTCATGATATAAAAGTCCGGGTAATTCAGCAACAAAATGTATTGAAGGTAATCAAGCTACAAGTTAATAATGAAGTTCAATTACGAAGTTACTGTGCATCAGACAAGGCACGTGCCCCCTCCTCCTAAAAATTAACAACTTTTCATGCCTTCTCCCATAATTTAATTGATGTTCTTAATTGGTTTCTCATCGTCTTCCGCCGTCCCTGCTGTACTTGTAGTCAGTAGCACTATTCAAATTTTCAATGAAGACCATAGCAATCTGATGTCCACAACCATCGAACTTCACCAACTTCCATTGTGTTTAGGTTCATATTATCTTCCCATGTTGAAATATTGAACCGCAATATCCCTGTTAAGCATATTGCGGTTCAATCATGGATAACCTTAACACAATGATATTGCAATTCAGATCTCAGAACCGCAATAAGCTATGGCATCGGGCCTGACGGCCCTCAGCCTATAGCATATTGCGGTTCAGATATCTGAACTGCAATATTACATTGCTATGAGGAGTCCACAAACTTGCAATGTGTAGATATCTGAACATGATATCTCCGAGTTTCCACAACAGCCGGCACGATGCACCTGAATCGAATCAAAGATGGCGCCAGCATTAGGATCAGTGATAATAAATTCGCAACGACAAAGCAGCACAGCAAGAGCGGTGACTTGCCTGCAAGCAGTGAGCACAAATAGAAAAGTTGAATATTCCTATTTAAAGTAGTTGGAATCAGAAAATTCAAATAAGAATTGAAAGCACAAGTGTAGAGCTGTCTGTATTTATACACTCTAATTCAAGGCAGATATAATGCAGACGAAATCAATTAATATTGGAGTGGTGGGATGTCGTTTTCGCGTTGATGAGCACCACATCAATTCTGTTTTTGCAATATTTTGCTGAAATTCAGCCAGGAACGTAGCTTGGTGACACACTGAGACAGTTGATGTTCAAGATCGGGAAAAGAGCATGGTGAAAAGGACCCATGGAGAATTATATCGTCTGCGTAGATATGAACATCAGACAGGGAATGTCAGCAGTGTAGAGAGTGGATAAGAGCGGTCCGATCACTGAACCTTGCGGAGCTCCACAGATAATGTTGTCGATGTTAACTAACAATAATGATTAATATTGATATGAAATAATATACAAAATATACATGTATATGATTTATATTAATGTACGGGTTGCAGATTACAGAGATGGTCATGGAAAAATGACAATCATGACTCTTTTTCAGTGGTTATTTTACAGTCAAGGAAATGGCGATCATACCGTGGACTTGGACTTGCTGAATAGAGCAGGTTAAAATCAATTATTCTGTGAACAATTTACTTACAAGTCCGTAAATCAGTTATTTCATGCAATGTACGTGTATCGAATTTTTTGTTTCAGTCTTTTATTCAACACCAGATATTCGGATATCAGCGAGTGGCTGGATTGGGAGGCCAGTGAATTACGTGTGAGTTTATATACGAATCATTCAGTTTTTATTATGTTTGTACTGATCACAAGCATTATTTTTACAGAAGCATAATCAGCAACTGTTATGCAACCGAAGCAATACATTTTTGGCGCTCTCGAAAAACTCAGAAACCCATAGGCATCAATGTAACCATTAAGCATTTGATTTTAAGTCTTTTACAGGCCAGTTTAAAGCATTGATGGCATGTGCGGGCATCAATGTCGTGCACGGTTAGTCAATGCATTCAGTAAAAATGTGAAAAAAGACAACCAATCTCTGAGGCCAAAATGAGATTTTAATGCGCACCATGTGTCGGACAACCTTCTCCTTTATCAGACGATAAAGTTATGATAAGTTATGCAAATGATAAATGAAAATCTACCAATCAGATTTCGCACAGAACTGACATAAAAATCAATAGACACCGCGAGGTATATACAGATGAACATGAGGTTCATGTAACCGTAGACTATGTATTATAGTGTCAGTATTATTATGTATCAGATAAAAGTAGATAAAACAATAATAGATTGATCGCCTGATAAAGAAGTAGCAGATTCTCCGACGCAAATTGCGCATTAACATCTCACTTTTGCCTGACAGATGAGTCATTCTTTCAATGATGTTTGAGTGTGTGGCCGTGATGGTGATATCGTCAGCGTGGACTTATGGAGTGGTGTCTGTTGGAAGAGGAATGTCTTGTATGTAGAGGTTGAAGGGGAAGGGGGAGAGAACTCCCCATTGTGGGACGCCTGTTTTGATGTTTTTGTTGCCATGTATCGGACGAAGAGAGAATGTAGGTTGGTTTGTTGGAGTTTGTGGATGAGTATGTGGATGTGAACTGCGTCGAATGCTTATGTCATGTCTAGCGATTTGGTGATTGTGCGTAAAGGTGGCTTTTTGATTTTGAAACCAGCAGTGATGATGTTGTTGATTTGCTGAAGTGCGGAGATTGTGGAGTGTTCTTTTCGAATCCGTGTTAAAAAGGCAGCCAAGGTACCAGGTTTATGATGATTGTGAGAATGATCTTCTCCAGTCTTTTAACAGGAGGTGAGAGCAGAGAAGAAAGTCTGTAGGTGGTGTGAAGATGGATGTCAATGTTTTTGGAATTGGTGTGATGTTGGCTTTTAGGAACTTTGGAACGTCGGTGACGCTAAACTGGGTATGTCTGACGCTAAGCTAAAATGTCCTAGGCATGACACTAAACTGCATCGTTGTGCTACAGAGAGGTAGCACTTTACCCTAACAAGGGCCCGTTGGCTCCGAAAATGTTCCTTCTGGTAGGTCTGGTCCTCTTGTAGCATGAGGGGCTGATCATGATCCCCAGCCTAGCCAGCTCGTGAGATAGGTGAATGACACTCGGATTTCAAACTACCTGCTGCCTTGCAGGTTATGCCTCGTCAAGGAAAGGCTAGGGCTGCCGCTTACAACTGTAGTTGGCGTCAGCAAGAGCATGCAGCCGTGAAACCTCTACTCCAACATATAGAAATGACATTGGTTCAAAAAGAAACGGACCCAAGTACCCGGTAACCTTCAAGTAGGCAGGGGGTCCAAAGAATCACCGGTGAGACAGTCGATATTGATTAAATGTTTGGGCTTTGTACCAGAGTTTTTAAAGGTTTTTGCTACGGGTCATCTGATCATTCCACGCGGGTCACACTCAAATCGTCTCAAGATCGACTTTCATTAGTGTACGCCTAACGCACTCAGGATTTATAAGCAAAAACAGAAGTCATAAATGTAGTATAACATTTAGGATAGCAGTGAATTTTACTCGCGATTCTGCATGTGCGTGTGCAAGGTGACTTTTCAAGTCTTGAAGTTAATTACATGTGCTATTTAGACAAGAGATTCATTATCAAACATGGAAATGTATTTCATCATCACAAAGCTAGTGCCCGCATCATACCCGCATGAACAAATCGAAATCATGTTAATGACCTATCTTGAGATGAATTCTGGTCATTGATAGTGTTAGGTATGGCTACATGTAACGGATGAACGTTCAAAATCCACGGTACAAGTCGAAAATTCCACGGTGCAGAATATGACCCACAGAATACCTTTAAAAAAACACTGCTTGTACTATAAATGTTGGACGATAGTTGCCAGGAGAAGGGAAATGGTGGTGATGTTGGCGACATTCGCTGTGTGCAGGAAGTGCAGTACAAGGGAGCGGGATGCAAGTTGTCAGGTTGTGGAGAGGAGAGGTACAAATTTTGGTGGTTCGCTGAAAGGAACCAATCGGTGGAGTGGGTTTGCTTTTGAGGAAGCTTTGGTGGAGGATGTGTTGGAAAGAGGAGAAATTCTAGAATAATGACGTTGAAGTTGGTGATTGGGAAGAAGGCATGGAACACATTTTCTGTTTATGGACCACATGCAGGAAGACCAGAAGAAGATGAGGAGACTTCCTGGAGCGAATTGGAAGACGTAGTGGAGAGCGTGAAGGAATCTGAGATACTAATTGTTGCTGGAGACTTAAGTGGTCTTGTCGGTGCAGATAGGCACGGTTTTCAGCAAATTATAAAACCATATGAATATGGAGCAAGAAATCGAGAGAGAGAGAGAAAGAATTCTGTCAAAGTAAAGAGCTGAAAGTGCTCTACTCAATGTCTCAAAAGGACATGAAAAGAAATCATGCAAAAATAGAGATGCAAGACCCAAATCGATTATTCTTTTCGAATAGAGCAGCAAATAAATGTGAAAGGCTGTAAGGCCATCCCATGAGGAGTGTCTCACACAAAACAGATTGTTATGCATTGATCTCATCGTGCAAAAAGCATGAAGAGGAGAAAGAAGAATCACAGAATGGAAGTTAAATGATACATGAATAGCTACGAAATTCGCAGAGAAAGTTCAACACAAAAACGGCATTAATAATGGAGCATGGAAGGAGCTAGGGGAAACTAGAAGGAAGGAAAGAGAACTTTGTTAGTGGAATGAGTCCGTACAGGCACAAATTCAGAGAAAGAAAGTGGCGTTTGAATGATGGCAAAAGACAAGACTTGTAGAAGACTGGTTAGCGTATAAAGAAATGAAAAAGACAACGAAAAGAGAAGTTGCCATATCGAAGAAGGAAGCCTGGGGTGCTGCAGTAGGGACCTAAGCAGCGGAGAAGATTAATAAATTAGGCAGTTAGATAATTGATGGCAGTGGGCCGATGTGACTGAGGTGATTTATGTTGATTTCATCTGGACCAAGAGAATTATTGTTTGTAGCTTGTTCTGCTTGTCCAGACGTGATTTTTGTGTTGGTGGTAGTGAGTCGGAGTGTGCGTCTGTCGATTTTTCTGTTTTCTTTTCGTGCTTTGATGTGTGGGTATAGTGACGTGCTTGTCTGTCAAAGGCGTTCGCGATGTCACGGTTGTGGTGAAGAGGTTTGTTGAAGTTGATTGTGATTGTGATGTTTTTGGGTGGTTTTCCGTCCTTGTCGTGGAGTATGTGGTTGGTTTTCCAAAGTCTGTACGTGTTTCTGTTGTGGGACCAGCCGGAAGAAATTTTGCTGATCCAAATGTTTTGCTTGTGTTGGTGGTGGATTACCCGTCCCCGTCCCGCGGATAGGGTTGTGGCGGCACGCCACGGAGGCCAGACTGGCATCCCCCAAGGACTCAAAGATGGCCGGCCATTCGGTTAGAAGGTGAGGGACAAGAGCACAGTAAGTGGGGGGGGGGGGTGGACATCGCGGTTCACACCACAAACAGCGAAGTCAGGACAAGTGGACCTGCCGATCCTGTGAAGATAAGAATTGAGATGGAGGCTGTGGCCGTTGCAACGAAGACGTGAGAGCTCACAACGGACAGCGCGAGGAGGGACAGCTCCTCAGTCGCTACGTTTGGGACTTGCGAAGAAATCAAAGACGAGCGAATTGAAGTCGAATGAAAGACTTCAGAGGAGCTGTAGAGGGGAGAGAAGTCCCACTGTTGGCAAGCGCATCTGCATTGTCATTGCCATTGATCTTCGGGTGACTAAGGAGCAACTGCAATGACACTGAGATCGAAGAAGAGCAGAGGGATTACAAAGAGGACCAGACAGAGTGGACAGACGCGGATAAGAGGGGGGACGGGAGTGAAGAGAGCACGGTCAGAGCTGAGACAGAGAGAGAGAGAGAGAGAAATAGAGAGTCGGACAGGAGAAGAAGAGAGGAAAAAACAGACACGAGGAGTGATGGGAAACGGATCAAGAGAGGGCATGCTGGATTGCAACCATTTCAGCTGTAAAGCTGGAACAGTGCGCTCCAGCATGAAAGGGGAAGAGTATGAAGAACATGTTATGAAACCCTCCCAAGCCACTTGGTCCGAATTGTCCAATAACACAGCCGTCAGTCCAGATGGTCAGGTTTAGCAGCGGGGAGACCGGAAAGGTGGTCTCGGCCCAAAGCGGTTCGAAGAGGGACTGGGTCGGAACGGAAGCATAGAAAGGACAGGGCCAGGGACATGGAGAACGGATGAGGGTCCTGGGCGGAAACCAGCCTTAAGAGGGGTCGGAAGATCCTTAGATTCGAGGAGAAAAGAAAGACAGGCTAGCACAAGAAGCTCAAAGAATTTCGAGATGCAAGATGTAAGGCAGATAGGATGAAACGAAGACGGAGGTGGTCTGTGGGTTTGCCAGATTTGTGCACCGGGTAGATGGTGGAAGGTTTCCAGATGGAGGAAGATTTTGCAGTAGATGATACGAGACGTGGTCAGGACCGGCTGCAGTCGACGAGTAGAGAAAGCCAATAGCTGTGGTGAGCTCCGACAGGCTAAAAGAAGAACAAAAGGATGGGCAGGTGCAGGTAGAAGAGTCGACCTCACGAAGGAAGCGGCAGCTTTCAGGACGGCGATAGGAAGGAAGGAGTCTAAAAAAGTGACTCTTGAGAAAATAGGCGCAACGGGTGGCTGTAGCCTTAGCAGAGCTACACCCGGAAAAAGTTGGATCGGAATTGGAAGATTTGGGAGTACCAGCTACAGAGCGGAGGAGCAAGAAGACCTTGTCGGGCACGAGTGGCCTTTCGAAACTCTTCCAGTAACTCTTTCCGAGTTCGATGGGGAGTCCCTCAAGGGTCAGTGCTCGGCCCAGTCCTCTTCAACCTCTTCATTAACGACGTTTCTTCCGTTCGTTCGTCTTTGATTTCTTCACAAGTCCCTATCGTAGCAACTGAGGAGCTGTCCCTCCCTCGCGCTGTCCGTTGTGAGCTCTCACGTCTTCGTTGCAACGGCCACAGCCTCCTTCTGAACTCCTATCTTCTCAGGATCGGCAGGTCCACTTGTCCTGACTGCCCTGTTTGTGGTGTAAACCACGATGTACCCCACTTACTGTGCTCTTGTCCCTCCCTCTCTTCTACCCGAGCGGCTATCTTCGGGTCCTCGGGCTCTATTTTTGATCTCTGGCATCGCCTGTGGGGGGTTGCCCGCCTCCTCGGTCTCCGTGGCGTTCCGCCACGCCCCTATCCGCGGGACGCGGTCGGGTAAACCAGCCAGCCAGCCAGACCTTGCAGGGATTGGAGGAATTCATTAAGCGGAAAATAACTGCGCGTCTTGGTGGATCTGAACCACCGACCTTAGGCATTCTAGGCCAACGTTTACAAACTGAGCTATCGACGAGCACAGAACGACATAAGTCCTCAATTGAAGAATCCGCGATATCGAATCAGATGACATCATCCCCCAAGACAACATGACATTAACCGTCAAGCCATGCTACTGAATCAAGATGTCAGTAATTCAAAGCCAGTATTATACTTTGAAACGGGGACTTGGTCCACACAGTATTCAAAGAAAGAAGAGCGGGGGAAAGATCGAATAGGGCGGAGGGGCCTAGCGGGGATTGACGGGCTAGGCGAGGCAGGACAGGGCAGAGTAGGGAGGGGGGAAAGCAGAGGACGAAACCGTGGGAAATTAGAGGCAGGTAGGCGGCTCAGAACAACAGGAGGCTGCAAGGAGAAGGGAACAGCAACAACGGGTGCAGAGCTAGAAGCGGTCGGGGAAGGAGAGGGCTGAGGTTGGAGACGGGAGAGTGCGACGCGAGACTGCAGAGAGGAGAGAGGCAGCCGAGGGGGGGGGTAGGGACAGCAGGCGCAGGAGGGAGGAACGGGGCGTCGGGAGGAAGCGACAGGGAGAGGGGGTCGGCCATCGGCGACAGAAGAGGAGGAGAGGGTAGGCGAGAGAGGACAACTCGGGGTTGCAGGGAAGGGGCCAGAGATAGGCTAGGGATATGACGGATGCGTGGAGCTGGGCGCGGCTGAGGTCTGAGACAGATTGGTGTTGGTTGATGTCTTTTGTGATTTCCGTGCTGAGTGTTTTGAGTTGTGGATCTTTTTGGTCTATGCTGCGGATGTTGCTTCTTAGTTGGATGGCCTGTCTGATCTGAGTCGGTGGCATGGATGTTTTGATATGCTGGATCCCTTTTGGCATATAGATTGTGTCTGCCTGTACGATTGCGTTGCTAAGTATACACAAGCATGTTGGCTTTGTGAAGGTTGGTGATTGTTGAGGGTTTCCAAGTTGTACGACGTGCAGTTCGGCTGCTCGTGATGGATATGTCTGTTCTGTTGTTTGTAGCCCGGAAGGAGGCGTGTAGGTTGGTTGTTGTTGAGTGTGCAGTCGGTTGTGGCCAAGAAGTCGGCGATGTCAGCTCCTCTGCTGTCGTTGAGTGTTGAGAGCCATTTGAGTGAGTGTGCGTTTGCGTCTGCTAGGATAAGGTTTGTTGCAGGTGGTAGGATAATAGCATTAAAAAAGGGACAGGATACAATGATTGGTTTTCTGTACAGCGACCGAAGAGGTCTTTTAGTTATCAGGATACTTACTTCCCTAATTTAGCGTTAAGTTAGATATCGCTCACGTGCACAAGCAGAGAAAGTTGGTCAATGGACACTTGTTCCTTGTTAGCTGTTAATTTGACTGTGTTAATTATGAGCTCACATGGAATCACGCTATTCTTGCGTCTCTGAGGAAAGATTTGACACCAATAATTAAGTGAAACAGATACCTTGTTAACGGCATATATTTAGATAAAATGGTAAACGCAATGGGAAAGCTGTGACGTAATGCCACCTACAACTAGATGGTTATTGTACACCCAGACGATCCTCGCCACTCTGTGGCTCGACACGACATCATCAATACGAGTTGAAAGTGAAGTCGATGCGGATGAGAAAGTAAATGCCAGAAGTCAAGTCTTGGTCATATCACACAATGGACAAAACATGCGTTGGGCCGGGCGCTACGATTCTGTGGTAATTAATGTGATTAACAAAGAACCGACACACTTCATTAGAATTCTGTGACCGCTATCCTTAAATTCTCCAGACTTCAGACAATTAATTTTTTCCACGTGCTGCTCTGTGAGAAAAGCAGACCTAGAAAAGCAGAAAAGATTACTCAGAAATTCAGAATTTCAATGAAGTTGTGTCCGACTATTTTACTTTTCTTTCAAATGATACCTACACTTCGGGCTGTTGCTTTAGATAATTGGCCGTACATTTTTTTCGTATTTTCTTATTTTTTTTTTGCTAGAAAGATATTTAAAAAAATATTACGGCACTGATCGCTAAAATCACACGCATTTGATTGTGGTGTTCGATCCATCAACATCGAGCTTGCTACAATATTCTGTAAGTGTGATTTTAGGGACGTTTTGTGCATAACTCGTATGAGGAGCGCGATTCATATTCCGCTGTGGCATTGAGGCGTGGAGCAGTTGTTTCTCGCATAGGAGTGATAGTGACATGTAGATGATTAATAGATGGTCTGGATTCCGGAAATTGAGAGAAGATGAAACATCAAGCAGTCATAAATTTTAATAGAAAGGTCTGTTTTCCTTGTTTTCACATTAAATCTACACTTCAGGATTGATCGCTTTTACCACCAGAGCTGATCACAAAAAAGGGACCACCTAAATTACGCTGAAATTTAACCGGTAATCATGCCTTCCAATCGTACACTTCCTTTCAATACATCATTTGAGAGCTTGCATTCTCAGCTTTAAAATGAGCTATGATAGACTTGCATCCGTTGATCTATTTGCTGAGCAGTGCTCAAAATATGAAAGTCGCCAAATTATAAATCGCAATTTTTCAGTAAGAAAATATGTGAGTATGACAATGAATTAGGCACGGGGAGAAAAAGCATTTTATGAGCTCTCTTTCTATAGATTATGCTGTTCATCAGAATTGGTGAAACAGGAAAAAATGAGTGATGTCGTGAAGTTATCGCAAAATCATAACTCTTTTGGCAGAAGATCTTATACTCTCACGTTTTGATGAAAAATGCTTCTGCTTGGTATCTTCAGAATCCCTGCGATGTAAGGAATGTGAATATGTACTAGGAGTGTCTCAAAAGTAACGAGAATTTTGCTATAACTTTTGAGCGAATGATGCTTGGGTTTCACCTGCTCATCCTTCACCGGACCTCACCGCATTGCCGACTCCCACCTGTTCGGGCGTATGAAAAAGCCAATGTGAGGTCGTGTCTTCAGCAGTAGTGACGAGGTCATTGCCGTCGACAACGATTTGCTCCGCAATTTTCCGGCAAAGTTTTGGAAGGAAGGGGTGGAAAAAATGCTGCAGCGTTACGAGAACTGCATCGAGCTGAAAGGCGAATGCGTCGAGAGCACCACAAAGGAGGTCGACAGTCGAACGAGTCATATGATTAAATGATTCACAAAACATCTTTTGTCAGTTGTTACTGTTTTTGAAATTAAAAAACAGCATTACTGAAAATCGTATTTTAAGATTGGATTTAAACATTTTTAAAAGGCCATAACTTAGGTGCATATGCACCGATTGCGCTGAAATTTTTCCCACAGTTCAATTTGATTGTCAAGATTAGCTTGTAAAAGTTCAATTCATTTGCATCATTCGTTCAAAAGTTGTAGCAAAATTCTCTTTACTTTTGACACACCCCGCGTAAGCTTGATTCAAATAAATTCAATAATTTATTTTCAAAGTTTTTCATTTCTCATTATCGCAATAGTACACAGACACCATGAGAGGTGAACGATGCTTCAAAACAAAACAATTAGCGAAGGCATGTCTTTGTTCTGTCACACTGACAGCAAATTGTTAACCCGCATGTTGGTGTATTTTGCTTGAGGTTTCATCTTCTGTATTTAGGGGCTATCGATTAATTAACGATTCTAATTGACAGCCATAGGGTGTAGGCTACATCATTCTGAAAATGTCCTATTTTCCGTTCTTGCTTTACTGCAGAAGCTCATGCTGACGGTTGAACTGCATGTTGAAAGGTCATAGCAAGGTTTCGGAGTCGGAGTCGCGATAGAGCGATCGGGACCGGTGCCTGAGCCGTGATCCAGCTACCAAAGCTCCAAAACACGGCAGTGAAGTACATGTGTCAGTATATGCACACTAACGGATGGCAAAGAAAATTACGGTCAAGTTTCGACATATGTTAGTACAAATAAATAGCTAGCAGAAATATGCCGGTGCATGCAACATTTGGAAAAATGACAATCATGTTCAGTGGTCATACACATGAATATGATGTGTACTTTGCATAATAATACACATAGTAAACATTGATTTGTACCATAAGTTTAGATCGGTACTAGTCAAGACAGGTCCCACTATGGTCAGGGTGGTCAAATGTACAATTCAGTATGTTGTCACCTAGACCGCTGACGATCGAACCAATTTCTGGTCACCCCTTTTTGTGATCAGAATATCACGTTCATGCCTGAAAACTATGATTTTGTGTGAGTAGTTAGAATTCAAGAGCAGTAATATACTGATAATATTGCAAGGACCAGAATTTGATATCAGTATTAGTAAACTTCATTTATTTAATTCATAAAGATCTTTTTTGTGGCAGAATTGCAGATAATATTTCCGGCCATTCCCGTGAATGTCAGGTGTAGAGCACTCGGATCAAATTCAACAGCATTTTCGAATTTTCATCTATCCTAGTTTACCCCTGACTTCAAAGAGGATTATAAATTCCGTTATGTTACAGCCATTCTGTGAACACTATTTGGTCACATCCTTTACTCAAGCCAAAGTTGATCCAAAGATGTCTGCCAAATTACGCCCTGCTCTCCGACGTTTGGAAGTGGTATTATCAAAGTCGGATCATATAGGTGGCAGTAAACCTTCTGCAATGGATGTAATTTGTTGGTACCAGCTCTATCCATGCTTAAGTGAGACGTCGCCAGCATGTAAGTGTTTTCACGAAAATCAAGTTTCTTATTTTATTAACGAAATAAAGTATTTCTAAGCATGTGTTGAAATGTCGACTTTACCATAGCTGCTAGCGCTTGAAAATTCAACCTCTCAGCCCCTGCTCAACTTTTCAGTCCTTGCTCAACTTTTCAGTGCATGGTCAAATTTTTAGTTTTTGGTCAATTTTGTAGACCTTGTATCACATTGATGATCAATATCGACAGAAATGATTCGTTTATCGTTAGAATTATCATCAAAAGTATCCAAATTTCGGCATTATCATGAGCCAATTAGAATATTTTTAAAAAAGAAAATGGTGATTAAATGAACAAATTTATTTATCAATGATAAAAGTATCTGAATTCAGGGAGTCGCAAAAAATCTGAGTTGGTGGCAAAAAAAGTAAAAAAATGGCAAAAATTCGGAATTTCCACTAGTATTAGTAGTCAGGTGGTAATTTTGTCGATGGTTCAATAGAATTGAAACAAACTGTAGAATCAAAAAATGCAAATATTTCAAACACATACTTTCATCTCAGCCATCATTTACTTCTTTCGGAAACTGTCACCATCAAACATCAATTTGGATCCAAATCAAGGCCGCTCTTGGGAACTTTCTTTTATATTTTCGAAATAATCGCCTTATGCTTAAATGTATCAATGCATCTTAAATCAGAGTGATGTCTGAGCTTTGGACGCTCTGGAAATCGCCTATTGGGGGTCTTGGTTCCTGCTTGAGTGATGGGTCTAGACTGGAGTCGCAAGTTCGAGTACTACCTACCTCACATGTTTTGGGCGGCAATTTGATCCTTCTTTTATCTCATTTCATCCTTGTTGTTAATTGCTCAATTTTCAAGATTTGGAAAGGCCAAGTAGAAGATGTTAACTTTTTTATTTTTTTATCTATATATTTCGGCTATTTATGTGCCATAGCAATTTTCTCTCAAGTTGTTAATTGCATTTAAGATACGGCTTGAGATTCTTTGGTAGACATCAATCCACTGCAGCGGTCCTAATATTGGAAGTCTGTTGTGACGAAATATTTGTTCACTGATCATAATTACAGTGACATTGATCTGTGAAGATAATGTTCCTGCCAATTGACATCCGTCGCATGCAAGCGGTCGTAGCTCAGTTGGTAGAATGATATGTCTAGATAGCATGTGGTCGTAAGTTCGAGTCCTACCAGCTGCACATCGTCTTTTTTTGAAATGAAAATTGAACCACCGTGCATCTCATTTCATTCTTATTGTTGATTTGTTACAGCCCGGAAAATTTACGCGATCTCCAACTACATTATTAAATTTCTACGGCTGTCTTCCAATCTAAATTAAATATTAAAAATTAAATTTTAGCGTCACTACTCCTTCACATGGAAATGGCCGATGCTGACATTATCTGGAGCGCGTTGTGGTACTTTTAGTGCAGATTCCCATCCTGCCGACTTCCTATTGCACTTTCAGGGCTCAACTTGTAGACCAAAATAGGGATGTGCCGATATATCGACCGATTATCGGCAATGCCGATCATCGGCAGCTTTTGTAACATATCGGTTATCGGCCGATATCTAAAAAAATGCCGATAGTTTACCGATATTTCTGTCACTGAAAATTGCATTTTTAAATGGGTATTTTTAATCGCTTGTAGCGATTATCTAAAATATCAAATGAAGGAAAAATCAAATAGTTTCAATAATGAATATACACAATACACATATTCAGATAAGCTATACAATCAAAATAGATTGGACTTGCATTTTGACTGAATGTTTTCTAAGTATGCTCCGCTGTTCCTGCAGGAGTACTTCTGCAATGTACTTCTGCAGGAGATCATTTTATTGCAAGCTGATCCCAACAGCAATGTAAAACCATCAGGACCTGATGAAGACGTCAAATCAGCAACAATTGACAAAGATCAAATCCCTGATAAGTTTGATTTCTGGAGTTGCTTTGACGATCTAAAACATCAATCATCTTCCAAACCTCCGGAATCACCTGATCTTCTGCAAGAAGTGAAGTTATTTTTATCTCTTCCACTTTTGGAGAAAAAAGGCAATCCGTATGATTGGTGGAGCATGCATAGAAACACATACCCTCACATCTACGCTGTAGCCTTGAGATATTTGAGTGCACCAAGCTCGAGCGCTTTTTTTGCATCATAACTTGCCAAGAATAGACTTTGACTATTAGTATGAAACTTTTGTAAAAGTGCTCACTTTTTCCTCGTTTGATGATGCACTGTCCCAAGCTAAGTTTTGAATTTGAATATTTGAATATATTCAGAGCTAAGTTTTGAATCCTTATCCAAAGCTGTTTTGTTTTCAAGACATGAATTTCGACATAAGCGTCAAGCAGTGCTGAAGGCCATTTTCAGGTAAACTACAAGTTCACAACAGAGCATCGATTGGGGTACTCTTTTCGTTTTAAGTATTAATATTGGAGTCATGTTTTGCAGTGAATACATGAAAAATAGAGTATCTTAACTTAAAACATTCACACGCATGGTTATGTATTGTGTGAAGAATCTATTGTCAAACGGGCGGATACTAAATGCGTTAAATGATTAGGGACACTGTACACGCTATTGTAAATTGACTATGTTGCATGAACATCAATATCGGTAGTGCCGATATATTGGCCGATATTTGATTTTTTTTGCCGATAAATTATCGGTATCGGTTATCGGCGAAATTTCTCATATCGGCACATCCCTAGACCAAAGATCGTCTGGACGAGCACTCGGCCACTGTTCCATGAGCACTACTAAAATGTCTTCAAATATCTATATACCGTGAAACCTCTATTTGAACGACATGCCGCTCTATTTTTCAAACCTTTCCCTGCACTGCCGTTTTATTTTTCGACTAGCTGATCAGAATTTAGAGATGATATTTTCAGTAATTTTTATCCTAAATCTGTAAATTTTATAGATGAAAAGCGAAAACATGTTACATAAGAACTCTGCACATATCTATTTGACAAAAGTTAACAAACACAGGTTACCGGTAATCACTGGTAAAAATCACAAACTCACTAGTAAAAATCAAGTGACACGTCGCTGTTGTAGCTGTTCTCGTCATTCGCATCACCTTCAGCATCATCGTCAAAGTTCTGATTGATTCCACGTTCGACACCAGCATTGGCTCGGGCTTGCCGGAGAAGTTGCAAACCAGTCTGAATTGGACTGTCGGAGCCTGGCTTGAAACAATGGATCTGGCAATCCTCTGAGCCGTCGAGAGCGTTGGTCAGTCCGCATCCCTTGAATGACTTGATGATCAGATCCTTCGGCAGCTGATACCAGGCATCGACAATCCATTTCAAGTATACTTCCATTGATGGCGCTCGCATGTTGCCGGATTTGGTGTAGCTCCTCGCCGTGTCTAGCTCTTCTCAATGTGTCGTTAAATTAGAGGTGACGTTCAATTAGAGGGTGCCATTCAATTTTTCAACTCCTCTTGACTGCCGTTATATTAGAGGTGCCGTTCAAATAGAGGTTTTACGGTATATACAGACCGTTTCATAAATCGTTGCACAGCACAAAATATTCTTATATCTTTTGTATATTCTCATCAAATTTAATCGCATGCTGATAATCGATCAATAAACTTATTTACTTGGTCAGCTGAGACGCTTGGTTCAGGAAACATAGTGGTGTGGTTTGCCTAATTAAATGAAGTAATTAGTGATTGTCTGCTTTGTTACTTTCACGATGCTATTTCAGATATCAATATCATGTTGGCCCATGTGGCACTCATTCTCCTTTTCATCATTGATGAGCTGCTCCATTAATCGGACGCAACGCAAGTATTAGCATTCCTACGGCGTGAAGGAAATACTATTTTTTGGTGTGAACATGTGCAGAGACGAGACAAGCCATTGTCTGATCCGAGATTCGAATTTTTCTTTTGACCTCAAGAGTGAGGGAAATGATGACTCACGCAATGGCTGACTATGGGAATAATACAAATTTGAAGTTTGTCAGTGAACGGATGGGCCGATTTTGATAAAGCTTACATATCCTTGGCGCTGATATTATCCTTGACACCAGCATTATTTTAAACCCAAACTCGAAAGTACCAGCGTTAATACAACAGAAGTTGTTAAGTTGTGTGCAGTTGACCGTTGTTGAACATTGTTAACGTTCAACGTTTCTCTTGCGTAAAACAAGTAGCCCTAATATTATCTCCGCGTTGCAGGAAGTTTATGGTGACGATTGTCCTTGTAAAGCCACTATCTATAATTGGATTAGAGAATTCCGAAATGGCAGAGAAAGCGTCTTTGATTCTGAAAGGGAAGGTCGACCAAAAGAAATTTCAATCGAAAAAAATGACATTTTGGAGAACATCGTTAAAAATGAAAGGCGAATCACAACCCGGGAGTTGGCTGACCGTCTTAATGTCTCGAAAGGGACTGTGCGTACCTTGCTTCTTGATTTAGGCATAAGAAAGCTTTGTTCTCGCTTCGTCCCGAAGCTCCTTACCGCAGAGATGCGTCAAGCGAAATTCGAATGCGTTCAACAGAGCCTTGACCTGTTTGCGGAACACGGAGACGATTTTCTCAGTAACATTGTAACCGAAGATGAGACGTCATTGAGTCTCTATATTCCGGAAACAAAAAGACAGTCGGTTGAATGGGTATTCCCCAACGAGAAGCCACGTTTGAAGTTGAGAAGTGGGACGTCACACAGGAAATGCTTGTTGCTGACAATCTTTTGGGACAAAAAGGGGCCCATCAAAGTTGATTTTGCTGATTCCAAAACTCGAATCAATTCAGGTTATTACTGTGATCTGATTAAAGAGGTGAGGTCCCTTCGCCGTAAACCGAGGAATAAGAAGTTATGGCTACTGCACGATAACACGCCAATACACACTTCACAGCGTTCTATGGCGCAAATCGCTTCGAGTGGCTTCCATTTGGTTGATCATCCGCCGTACAGCCCGGATATCGCTCCGAGCGATTTTCATCTTTTTAAAAGACTGAAGAATGATTTGCGTGGTGAAAAATTTGAGAATTCGTGTCATCTTCAAAGCAGGGTTACCACTCTCTTGTCTTCTTATCCTACAACTTTCTATGAGGAAGGATTTCAGCAGTTGATCGTCCGCTGGCAAAAGTGCAAAGATCCCTCGGATCATATATTGAAAAATGAAGCTGACTAATTACTTTTCATCCTTTGAAAATCATTAACTAATACGTTTCCGTGACCTATATACGTACCTTTAACAAATACATAATTTTGAAGTAAATCAAAACGTTTTTTCATTTCCACTCTAAAGACTTATTGGGTACACATATTAAAAAAAAAGATGTCCTCAGACTTGAACAATTTAAGCACAACAATTCCTTAAAGACGCTGCGTTTCGCCCTACAAGGGCTCGTCAGTACGGCTCGGAGTGGCCCAAACTAGCTTAAAATATCTCGAATGGCGGAACAAGCTGAAGGACTGCACAACAGGCTGCTCTGCATTTATTTATCCGTGCGTCTGATAATCATAAAGATTGCAGAGTGCCAGTTCGCATGGGCATTGAATTTCACATATATATATATATATATATATATATATATATATATATATATATATATATATATATATATATATATATATATATATATATATAGTGATAGTGATGATGACATGGATATCTACAATGATTGATAAGTATAGTTCTAAAGTTGATGAAAGCAGATGAATTATCTTTTCATTGTAAATATCTATGTCATCTTCATATCATGCCTGGTTTTATTGTTTCATGTAATTCATCTGCTTTCCTGTTTGCATGAGTAGGTGTTAAATGTACGCCGAAACCGGTCGCATTACAGGGCCTTGACTTCTGTTTTATTTCATTTTACATATTTGACTACATATCATATTCATTTTTTTGTATTATATACGTGGTGCGTTCAGTAAGTGGCCGACCTCACGCATTTAATTTTGGATTAAGTTGTTGTTATTTCTTTTACAGTAGAGCATGTGTATCAAAGCTCGTTTAATACCAGAATTTTTGAAATAACGCTACATTTTCCCCCCAATTTTCAAATGTCAAAATTTTTAGTGACATCTTATTTTTTCAATCTTTAAATTTTCAAATTCTTATTTTTTGATCCGTTGTCGTGGAGAAACCATAGTGGGACATTTCTTTGCTTTCTCCGTTTTCTCCTCACTTCCACTGCAAGATCACTGTAATACTTTGCATTAATGGTTCTTCCAGTCGGCACGAAATTGAGCATAATGATGTCATGTCTATCCCAAAAGACAGACAGCATCATCGCGCGCCGATGCGACGTTGAAGATATCGCTTTCTTCGATGGCTTCTCTCCTGGAAGTCCATTCTGATGATTCTCTCTTTGATTCAGATAGATAGCGACTTAAGGGAACTTCATCCTCGGTGATCATGTTAGAAAGAAATTGCTCACCATGCTGTTCAAAAGTATTGATGTTCAGCAAACAGCATGCCTCTCAGCGTTCCACCATTTCAGCAGAAAGGAACCGAGACACAAATCTTGAGCAAAGCTTTCGAATTCCCAAAGCTTTGAGACGTTCGCTTATGGTTCCAACACTACAATTGAATTTGGTTGACAACTCCCCTACTGTTATGCGTCGGTCGCTCTGAACTTTTTCTATCAGACCCTCGTCGATAGAAATTTCTATAGGTCTTCCTTCTCTTGCTTCATCGACGACTGAAACTCGACCACCTTTGAATTCTCTTGTCCAATATTTAACAGTCGTGTTAGAAGGAGTACTTTCGCCATAGACAGCATTCAATTCATTAAGAACGTCTCTAACATAAGTCCCTTGTAAAACAAAAAATCGAATGACACTGCAATATTCAATTTGTGACACTTCCAACGTCATTTTCGTCAACTTCGATCAGAAAGCACACAGATCGTTTTGCACATTGAACACCGGTTCGGATGACAACTCACGTAGTCACATGGCCGCGCGCGTAATAGTCAATAATAGCGCATAAGAACAATAACAGCTCATTATGACTGCTAACACTAACTAACTGCCTGACTAGTGATGAATGAATAAGTAACTGAGGTTAGAAAAATAAGAATTTGAAAAATTAAAGATTGAAGAAATCTTTATGTCATTAAAAATTTTGACATTTGAAAATTGGGGGGGAAATGTAGCGTTATTTCAGAAATTCTGGTATTAAACGAACTTTGATACACATGCTCTACTGTAAAAGAAATAACAACAACTTAATCAAAAATTAAATACGTGAGGTCGGCAACTTATTGAACGCACCACGTATATGTATATATATATATATATATATATTGACAAATATTGCCCAAGCGTTTCATATTCAAATGGAAGAGAAAAAACTACCCAAATTCTTGACCGGACATGTTTCAATGCTTCTATCGCATCATCATCAGCGGGAACCAACACAAAAGAATGATAGAAACTTCTTAAATACCTCTTTACAGAATAAATACAGTTCAAAACGCTAAGCACCTGATATCGGACACAGTACAATCATGGAATGCTATGTTCTATACATAATTTATACAAGCAGATAAAACCGTTAAATTTACATTACTTACTGTCAAAGTGGGTAGTATATACAAATTTACAAATTCAGATTCAGAGCAAAAGCTCCATTTCGTTCGTTCATCAAATTATTGCTATTGTTCGCTTTCAGTAAACTAGATTCTAGTATAAGAGGACGATGGTAATTACCAATAATCAAGAAATTTTCCTTTTTAGGACAATGCACATGGGTAGACACTTCCGTGGGAGAAGGATACCCTTTCAAATGCTCGCTTATCCGAGTACCGAAATGCCGCTTGGTGGCGCCAATGTACCGCATATTGCATCGGTCACATGAGTATTGATATACAACAGATGATTTTAAGTACCTCGGAATTTTGTCCTTATTTTGAAAATAGCTCAATAATTTGGTAACTTTGTACACAGGGCGAATTTCCATATTGGATGGAAGCTCTCTGTTGATGGAACGAATCCTACTATCAAATTCTTTGTCAGCTTTATCAACGAACGGAATGGACCAGGTTACAATTTTTTTATTTTCAAATAACTCATCGCTTCGTTCACGCTGAATATTCTCTTCGACTTTTTTCTTAGCACGCTTGATAGTATTCACATTAAATTCATTCTCAGTGAACATATGGATAATCTTCTCAGCAGAAGCTTTGTACAAATTACGATTAGAGCAGATTCTGTACGCTCTGTAAAATAGAGAGCGCATCGCAGATAATCTGTAACGCATAGGAGCATACGCTGAGTAAGGCATATACAAGCCAGTATTCGTCTCCTTCAAATGCAGGTCTATATCAAAGGAGGAATCGTTGCACGTGATCTTAGTATCAAGAAAGACTATAGACTTCTCTTTGGCGTGCTCCATAGTGAATTTGATGTTGTCATCCAGAGAATTGAGAAAACTCAGAAAATTCTCAGCCTGATCGACATTTTGGAAAATGGCAAGACAATCATCAACGTATCTCTGATAAAATAACGGAGACTGACCTATTTGTAGCTATTGCACCCAGACTTTGCATTGCGAGTAAAAACAATAATTCTGCCAGACTAGTTTCATTGCTTCAAAGGCAACATCTTCAGTGGAGAGAAACTATACGGTTAGTTACATCGCAATTTTTATATCCGTAAAAGGAACCAGTGGGCAAAAGTAAATGGATTTCACAAATGTCAATCAAACACGTGTCTCAGGCTACAAGTTCGGAAGTAACTCGTGAGAACCATTCCATTCATTTGACAGTGCATAGCTATCTGCTTTTGATAAAATAGTTTCCAGAATGAAAGGACATATGTACTGACCACAGAATTAAATTGTTTAACCGCATCACTTTGCTAGAAGTGTAAACTGATTCAAAACAATGGCACATGCAGGAACTTACTAAGTGGGCAAAAGGAAATTTTTAATACCTTGCAGAGATAGGAAAAATAGTTGTGCGTCGCTTGCGGATTACTGTGAATTCTTTCAAAATGCTCCGATCGCCACGATTTCTTCAGATTTGAAGAATTCAGATCATTGTGCAAAATTTTTCTCGATAGTGTTCGGTCCACCGATCATTATTAAAAAAGTTAGCAGGCGCACGAAAAAACGTTCGCAAACTTCTCTGTAGAACTTGAAATCGACTGTGTCTCTTTGCTGTGTGATCCGGTTGATAACAGACACTGAAGCTTTGCACAATTTGGCGTATTTAATTAACAACAATGAGATTAAATACGCGATAGATCAGATTGCCATGCATAAAATGTGCGGCTGGTAGGATATTTAATGCTGAACTGGCTGCTTATTGTTCGATTGCTATGGTATTATGTCAGCAGATTGTGCCATTTTATTAACGTTACATGTTCCAATGTTTCCTTTCTAGTCAAACAGAAGAAGAGACGACATGTATAATTCTGTGGGATAAACTTTCAGATGTTCATTTACGCGAGTGTTTACGTGACGTTTAGTAGCACCAATGTACCTCATTTGACAGCGGTCACAACTGTATTCATAAATGACATTAGATTTCAAACCACTCGCAATGGCATCTTTGTTTTGAAAATGACTACCAAGGTTGGATACCAAGGTTGACTACCAATATATATATATAGCATGATGTTCAAAACACTTCTTCATAACTTGCAGTACTATTAGTTTCACGATGTGATCATCGATCATCAGATGTACAAATTATGCATTGCTATCTTACAAAAAAAGGACTTTAAAATTCAAAGGTAAATGCATAAAGTTATAAAGACTATCAAGAATATCATAGGATCATAGTTTGATAAGCATGATGTAAGTCGGGTAGACATAGTTATTTGAGGTGGACAATTATGAACTTTCTACGGTGCCGACATGTGGATATGATTTCCGATTTCTTGTTTAATAAATGAGTGTCTTTGGAAGCCAAAATATGGAATTTTTCAGCGAGACACAGGGCACATCTTCGAGTTCCGCACTCGTATGGATTTGATTGTTCGAGTACTTCCCATTTTATATTGTATTCTTCATTTTTGTCATTTAAGTTCCAAATGTATTTTGACAAAGTTGTTTCGCTTCGGTATTGAAAGTTGGTGAATGATTTTTTGTGATTTCTGTATCTTGTCTTAAAATCATTTTCAGTTTGCCCAATATACGTTTTCTTTTCGTTTGTTGTTGATACTGTTGCCTTGTAAACAACAGAGCTCTTCAGACATTCTCCGTTCAACGGACACGATTCCTTTCTTTTACAGTTGCATTTGTTTTCTTCCACTTTCACATTGGCGACATTCTGAATTGCTTTGTTGTTGTGCTTTTTGATAATATCTTTGACATTTGATGTACAACTGTAGCTGATTTTTACACTGTTTCTGTGAATAGAGACCTGTATTTGTGGTGTTGAGGAAGATGAATATCCAAATGAGATAGAAACCGTCTACCTACATTTGTTTTCACACCTAGATTGAATGGAGGGTTGAACCAGATTATCTTTCGCCGTCTTTTGTTAGTCTTGACATTACTTGGCTGGTAATGCAAACTTTTATTGAAACCACTTTTTCTAAGTGCTATTTCATAATGTGCTTTCACTTTCTCAAACTCGTTTCTGTCATGAGATAAATTTGATATACGTTTTTCTATCATTGATGGAATTTGTTTGATATAATTGATGGTGGATGATTTTTATTCTTTGTTTATATACATGGTTGTATTGTTATATATATATATATATATATATATATATATATATATATATATATATATATATATATATATATATATATATATATATATAGGGTGTCGGCCGCGCCAGGGAGCCCGGGAATCGCCCGGGAATTTTGACCATTTTTCAGATTTGCCTGGGAATCACCAGGGAATGATATCTTCACTCAAGTAAAAAAATAAAAAAATCATAATATGTAACGAAAGTTTTGTCTGTCTCAACCACGAAGTCAGAAACCGCGATTCTCAAAAAATTGAGCAAGACACATTAGTTTCATTCAAATTTAACTCATTAGTGCCGATAATTTTATCTCAAAACTGCAATTATCTTTGCGAGCATCTTCCCAGTGAAGTCTTTTTTGCAGGCACTGCTGAAATTCCAGACAGAATAAGAACTCCTAAAAACAATTTTAGTTCCCCCTTATCAAAATTTTCGATCAAGTCATTTTTAGAGCCTGAATAGCGAAAGGACTGTAGAGTTTCAGAAAGTAACCACGAGTGGTTGACGCATTTTGGATGAAAAAAGTTTTCGGATCACAGGGCGCACGGTGATTCATGATTTTGAATACTTCCGCGAGGTCCATTACATGTCGACATTGGAGGGACGTCAGAAGGCTTGATAGAGGCAGTTTAAAGCAAAAAATCTTTTTTAACGTCACTGCTTCCCTTACTGGGGGCTTGGACGGTGCTGACATAGTCAGACTTTGATCTGGAGCGTTGTGATATTATAATCCGGATGCCCTTCCTGACGACTTCCAATGACACTTTCGGGGCTCGATCTCTAGATCGAATGATCGCTAGGTCAAGCATTTAACCACTATGCCCCGGAGACCACGTACATTAGTGTTTTGAAAGTAGTTTAAAGCAGTGTCCGGATAATTTTTGAGCCGTGTAATTGGAATAAAATATCTGGTCATTATAAAAAAAATGGCGTGGAAATTCGATGAAATAGCCCGGGAATTTGAAGCTTGAAATCTGGCCGCCACCCCATGAAAAGGAAAATAAGTAATGGAGACGTTCAAATAGATGCATAAAAATGAAAGGCGATGAAACCAAAAACACTTCTTTGCGTAACCGGTTTCTGTGGTTTATTGATGGTAATAAAATTGATGGTAACCATCAATAAACCTCAGAAACCGGTTGCGCAAAGACGTGTTTTTGGTTTCATCGCCTTTCATTTTTATACATATATATATGTATAATTATATGTATATTTTCGTAATAAAAAAGAAATTCAGAATTTTCCTGAGTTTATCAATTCGTTGAGTAACAGCATCAAATTTACTGTTGATTATCAGTCAGACGATTCCTTGCGGTTTTTAGATACAAAAGTAACCATTGATCATGGCGATTTATTTGTCTCTTTTGCATTTAAAGATACGAATACCGGAATGTATATTCCTTCGTCTGCAATGGCTCCCTTTTCTGATAAGGTAGCGGCTTTCCGCTCTTTATTCTATCGAGCTTTCCGCATTTGTTCTCACGCATTCAATAAAATAACGTCATTGATGAAATTTTGAAATTCAGTTGGTTGAATGGCTACTCTGATAAGTTAATGCTGAAAATCAAAGATGAGGTTGAACGCAAGCCGAATAATAGACACACCCAGCATGAGAATGATCTAAAATTTATTCACTGGAATGTCCCTTTTCTTAGCAAGCGTGTCGATGAGCTAAAGAAACGCATTTATACTGTCAATAAATCGTTACCTGAAAACTTGAAAATTAGATTGATTTTCAAAACTCTGAAAACCCTTGATTTTTGTCAGAACGTTAATGCTATTTCGAGTGAGCTGAAATCTGATATTGTATGCCTTTACAGCTGTGATCGTTGCCAAATGCGATACGCCGACGTTACAACACGCCATTTAGCCACTCGGATAAGCGAGCACATTTCTGGTAAACCGACCCCCCACAGATATCTATGCACGAACATAATCCGTCATGTGAGAATTTCAGCATCATCGGTAGAACTAAATTTCCTAAAATTCTAGAAACGATATTGATCAAAGGCAACTTTGACACACTTGCTAACGAGAGGAGTGGATCTCACCCAATCAGACTTCATTTGTAAATTTCACCATAGTTTTTCATTTTTGTATATAAGCCATTTCGTATCTGCTTTTACCATTTGATTGTAACGCTGATGATGGCATGACCTCAAATACCGTAACATGTCCGGAATAAAATCTCACTGCTGAGTACGATGGTTTTGAAAAACATATATATATATAAACTGACTAAACATGCGTGTCTGTATAATAGTTATAGGGCCTACCCATTTATTTTAAACTTTTCTAGATTATTTTGTCAAAGATTTTTCAATGTCGTGAATTCCTTCGTCAGCACAGTACTTATTGTCATGTTCAAAATATAAAAGGAAATACAAATAACTTCCAACAGTTAAGTTCCGTAGTTGTCAATGGCTGTTTAGATCAAAACTATCAACTTGATAGTCTTGTCTATCATCTCGTTTTTGTAATTGTTTTAGTCATTACGGAGCAGTTTTATGAAATGAAGGATTGTCGGTATAAAACCTTAATTTCCGCAAAATTTCATGCACCTACTTTCTCCAAGCATCAGCATATGCCGCCATAGACCAGACTGTGATGCGGATGTCTCTGTGGAGTTGGAAAATGATAAAATAGAGACATAGACGGCCGGAGGAAACTTAGCCTTTGTCAGTCGACTTTATTGTATCTTGTAGCCGCAACCGGGATGAAGAGAGCCTAGTCAGTCGCAACTAAACCGGCTTTAGCCGACTCAGTTAAGAAGCATGTCTTTTCTTCACATATTTTAGGAAAATCAAACTAAATCTGCTGACCGAAACCTCATAAATCAAACTAACTACACATCAGATAATATGTCACGCACTATCGAGTCCTGTTAGGTCTGGGAACGGGGCTGCTAAGCAGTAGTGTGGAAGTCCGACCTCTTGCACCAGTTTGTAAGAGAAATCTAATTACCAATCATGTCTAAGTCGTTCATTCCACGCGACTCTGTCATAAAGGGTCGACGGGTTTCCTTATATAATTCCTGCACATCATATTCCATGAGTTACAAATATGAAGGAGCCACATCACAAACAGAGCCATCGGGGGATGGGAGGGGTTGAGATGAATAACGAAATTGGAATCACGTCACAACGATGGCTTCTATGAAAAAAGAATTTGGTGTAGAAGCATGCAGCCTGCAGACTACATACAACTGGATACCATCAGATAGCTCTGATGGAAGACGGATTGTTCAGATATGGTGAATTTACCAGTACTGACCTAAATAGTTAAGATAGGTCAGCCTTGCTGCTATTTAATGGGTAATCTTTATTCAAATATTTCGTGGGTAGTAGCATATCTTCAAAAAATGCTGCTTAATGAAATTACAATTTACTGGCAGAATTGTTTTGAATACTTGTCTCAGAGATAGTCAAAAAGGCTCCTAGATTTGTAGCGAAGCCGTTAGCCTTGAGAGATTCACCGTTACAAAAATAACGGTTTTCATATCTAAATTCAGCGCTTCTATTGTTAGTGCCACTTCTGCTGACTTCTAGACTTTCTGGATAAATTCTTGTTATTAAGGAGTTAAATTGCTCATAATAAGTAATACGTAAATCATCTATGTATCTGGAAGTATCAGGAAATAAATAATTTGACTGATCCTATGTTTTATTCTTCATTAAGTTTTTCTTTAAAATATGCGCACAGCGAAGAAGAGATGAGTGCGCTATAAATAGACATTTACCTCCCTGAAGGATAAGGATAATTATCAGCTACGCTATGCGCAAATTATTTAGTCATTATGGGCGAAGGCAAGGATGAGGTGGTTCACACGTTTAAAGAATGGAAGGCAAAGGCTTGAAAGTAAATATCCGGAAGATGATGATCAGTGGTGGCAAAGAGAACTCACCCGTTCAAGCGAGACGATTCCGTTGAGGTGTATGATGTAGAGGGGTTGGTGTCAACTTCATCCTCTGTCAACAGTGTGACAAGTGGTGCAGTGGACTCCGGGTCTCTCCGTAGCGCAGGAAATTTTCAATGTCCTACTTGTATTCATGGAAGTAGTAATACAGACGTTGTCGAGACATGTCAGGTAGACGATGAAGAAGCAGAATTAGGGTGGCACCGAACGCTCCGTTCATTCCAGAAATTCTTGCATCAGGCCTGTGCTTCTCTACAGTGTACTTCTTTCGGAACATCTGGTTCAACAACTGCGCTCATGTGACAGAAGGATGCTTCGCTGCAAGAGAGGCGTCTCACTGACTTACCGGATCGATAGCGCTCTTCTTGCGAGCAGGTGCGGCCTTGCACCATTCGAGGAAGTGATCAGAGAGCGAAGGCTGCAGTAGTTCGGTCATGTGAAGCGTAGAGATGAGGAGGAGCCAATCAAGCAAGTGCTAAACGTGGTTTTTCGAAGGCTACCGTCCTCGTGGAAGATCTAAGAAAACATGACTCCAGTCGTGAAATGGTCACTCACAGCAGCGTCTGATTTTATATTATTTGTTTATTTGACGAGCGTGGAAACTCCCGTGGCAATAGGACCAGGCGCAACCGGACTCTTTTAATTTTAAGGGAGAGAGCAATATGGAAATGCAAGTACTTCAGGGGAGGTTATGACACTGGGTTCACATTACATATTTCTTGAGGCAGTTAAATCCGCAATTTAAAGCTGCCGGGGAAAATGAGTTCCATTGATTCTAGCGAAAAAGCTGCTTCAATGATGGACGGCTCGAAATCATTAAAGGTTTAGGGTCAGATCATGAGCCTTGCATGCATCACGCTTTGATCCTTGCGTTTCCGAAAAGCCTGGAAGCAAATCAGACAATGGGGGGAGAGAGTACCAGTCACTGCGCGATTAAGGAGGAGGGAGCAAGGAGAAGGCGTTCCTGAGCAATTCCACGCGACTGTCAACATTTAAGTAAAAAAATCAAATTGCCGGAGATTGATTGTAAGCACACTTTTTCATGGCAAAGGTTCCCCAAAAGTCCGAATCTGATGTTGAATTTTACGTTTGAAGTCGATTTATAGCCGAAATTTTAGAATTGTCTTCAGAATTCATCTTTCGGAATTTACATTATTTTTTACGTGAATTTCATTATGAATTTTTTAAAGAAGAGTTAATTATTTTTCTTTTCAACAGCAATACTTTCAAATCAGGTCAAAAATGATAGAAGAATATGCATAGATTCATTCAATCTTGAATTTTTGTTGAGAAATTTTACATTGTATAACACATGTAAAAAATGTAACGTTATTACGCTTCAGAGCGAGGTTTTAATCTGTAGGATTATCTATTCAGCCGAATGTGGCTCATATCCTAAGCTAGCAGTGGTCACTTATGATGGAAAAAATGTGACATTGATTTTCACTCGCGTCATAAATGCTGCATAGAATGTAGCGTTAATACGTTTCAAGCGTAATAACGTTACACAAACTACATTTCATCATTGTAAACAGTAACCAAGGTATCAAGAGGAACCTCGAGAGTATCGCGACATAAACTTAGATAAATTGGAAATCCTATCGTGTGTATTTGACATCAATTGATCTAAAAAATAACTGGCCGTTTCTATGAATAACAGCACTACATCGCACGTGAACACAAAATTCCAATTATTTTGTAGTACAGTATATTGAATAGGTTGGTATCAATTTAGCGAATAAAATATATCTTTATGGTTTATGTAGATATTCCGAAGCTAGTGTTTGCGTGTTTCATTTGTTTTTCTATTATTCATAAGTGAATCAATAATGAATTAAAGTCCGTCGTAGCACAGTTGTACGATTTGCTATGAAAATCGAGTATGGCTGCATATGAGAAAATATCCATGAATTGAAAGATTTGATCGAGACCATAATACCATACACAGGGTGGCGGCCGCGCCCGGGAATTTCGGAAATAGCCCGTGGTCCCGTCAATCGCCTGGGAATTTTGGCCATTTTTCAGTTTTGCCCGGGAATCGCCCGAGAATTATATTTTCACTCAAGTAAAAAAATTGAACAACATAATATGGAGCGAAAGTTTTGTCTGTCTCGACAACGAAATCAGAAACCACGATTCGCAAGAATTTTATCAAGACACATCAGTTTCATTCAAATTTAACCCATCAGTGCCAATAATTTTTTTTCTCAAAACTGTAATTGTCTTTGCGCGCGGTAGTTATATGAAGCACGTGAGACACAAAACAATATTTCAATATCTCTGCTTTTTATTATAACATAGAAGTCGATCTGACCATACGGTCACCCTAGGCATTATTAACCTTAAAATGTAACCATGAAGCATGATAACTTGAGAAACACTGAACATAGAGACCAACATCGCATTTGATACATTCAGTACGGAAAGCAGCTTCAGAGAATTCAGCAACGCAACGACGCCTTCTGTTTCCCTCAGGAACTTGTATATAATCGGGGAAGCCAACAAATCGACCCTCTGCGCCCAGATCACCTTTTTCACGGAACTTGCGTTTTCCAGGGTTGGACGACCATATTTCGTCAAATAAGAAATTGCTATCCGCCATCGGAAACTAAGCAAAAGCAAATTGCCACCACATCTTCGATGAAGATTCCGAGCATTGTGGACAGCATCTACAGTCCAAGAAAAAATTTGGCTATACCATTTCCACATTCGAAAATGGATTGTCAAAATAGGAGCAGTAACCGAGGTCTGGATGAGGCAAATTATCGAAGAAGTGTAGTAAGGGTGCAGAGTGTTTTCCTACTAGACTTCCATAACTGCATGTGTTTTGTCGTGAAAGAAAAGACTTGCTAGATAGCTAGTCAAATAGATTTCAAAACTCACTAGATGATCTGTTGCAGTATTAAGACATGCTTTATACCCTAACCCCATGGGTGTGCCACAAATATATTGTTTATTCCCTTGGGAATTGTAATGCCTAATCATGGCTTCATTCCAATCCATGATTCTCTCAGGTACAATGTGTCCGAAAATTTGCATTCAGTCGTGTAACTAGTGGTCTCAGTTTGAAATTTTTTCCACTTTTATATCAATTTCATAATTATTGGCAAAATGAATAGCTCTTATATTTCGTTGAAAACGATCTCGTCTTATATTTGAAGAGACTAAGTGGTGTCCAACATCAGCTGAATCTTCCCAGTGAAGTCTTTTTGCAGATACTGTTAAATACCCAGACAGAATAAGAACTCCTAAAAACAATTTTAGTTCTTCCTTATCAAAATTTTCGATCAGGTAATTTTAAAAGCCTGAATAGCGAAAGGACTGTAGACTTTCAGAGAGTGACCACCAGTGGACGCATTTCGGATGAAAAAGTATTCTGATCACAGGGCATCCGGTGATTCATAATTTTGAAAACTTCCGCGAGGTCCATTACATGTCGACATTGGAGGGACGGCAGATTTATATTTCTTAGTCGTTCTTCTTGTTGAATGGAAGTTGAGCCATGAATATTCCGAGTCAAGCGCCGTTGCACACCTTCGATCAGAAAATGTCTTTGGATAAGGATGGATTCCAAACTGGGACGGCATATTCTAAGTCCGGGCGAACTCGGGAGGTGTAAAGCTTCATAAGCACGTTAGGGTCTTTTGACATGAAAGTCCGCAGGATGGCAGAAAGAACGCTGTTGGCTTTCTTGCACAAAGGATGGTGTACCGTGAGAATTTGAGATCCTTCGAGATGTGGATTCCAAGGTCTTTAACGCACTCAGACCGCTGGATTGTGTCTCCTTCCATCATGTAGTGAGAGCCAGGATTGTGATGTCCAAATGAGATAATTGAACATTTCTCTGAATTCAAATGCAGTTGCCATTCCTTTAACTAGATGGCCACCGCGTTGAGATTAGATAGCAGTAGCTGGGCAGATTTTCAATATTAATTTTTCAAGATTAATTTCAATATTCATTTTGATGTCATGTGCGTATTTATGGACGGTTGAATTCACTACTGTACACAATAGACATGAAGCTTTAGTAGGCAGTTCCATAAAGACATTTATACAAGACGGAAGATAGTCCTATTCATTGAAGATTTAAGGATCTAAAAGACGTTTGTACACAAAACAATGCTTTTTTGTCGACATTTCTCCACACCTTGATCCAAGTATATCGCAATTTCATTGGAACGACTATATCGTCGGAAAGAAGTGCCGTTTTCACGATTTTTGCGTTCAGCATGAAATTGGGTTAGAACAAGACGACGGTATCCACTAAAATATTCTTTGCCACCTTTGGCGCCGGTGAAATGTGCAACGGCTATGAAACCCGAACCCGACCACGAACCATAATTTTGAACCCGACTCGAATATTTAAACGAGCATCAATATTATGGTGCGAACATAACGAAAAATTATTTAACCGTTGAGAATGTATTTCACAGTATTTAGGCTTTAGTCTTTGTGAAAAAACTACTAAATGAGAAGGAAATTGCTCTTTATCACAATGACAATCTAAAGTCCTATACACTGTTTTCCATTTGTGAAGTGATAGGGCCTATTACGTTATTGTATCCTAAAGTTTGTGAAGTGTGAATGTCGCACATTGCTGGAACATATTGAATTCAGACAGGCGGAAATCCAAAGCACAAATTTTATGGATGACGGTTACCACGCACCCATTGTTTGTACTCAAACTGAAAAAAAATGGGATGACAATTAGGAATTCTTCTGGCGTTAACGGTCTTCTTCCATTGTGGCAGTCTTCCTCGTTTCTCTTGTCGATGCTTCTGGATAAGTTGATGTTATCGTGTTTTTGTATTAACATGTGGATTTTGATATTCTGGCTTTCTCTCATGGCGTGAATACGCTGCAGCTCAAAATGTAGCGTTCCAAAATGCGATTTGTTGCTTCAACTTAACATGTTTGAAAATTGAAGTCTGAAAATCTGCTAAGTGCAACTTAAAAGAATTTTTCGAATCAGATGATGAAAATGAAGCATTTTTGATCGTTGAAACGTTCAAGCAGCGAACTTTTCCATCAATACGAAATCATTTAGATTCCATAAGTAGCTCACTGGCTGCAGACCATTGAGGAAAAGTAGATGTTTATAATCTTTTATGATCCTTATAACCCACCGCTCACTAAATTGAAAATTTTTGAAAACAGAGTGCAACAGAGTCAAATATTGTTCACGTCATAATTTGGTGGCAAAATTCCAGCCGGAAGGTATGATAAAAGTAGTTAAAAGCAAGAAAAAAATGATTTTTCAACGTCACTAGTACTCCCTTTCTGGGGGCTTGGACGGTGCTGACATAGTCAGACTTCAATCTAGAGCGTTATGATCTCTTGGTCCGGATCCCCTTCCTGACGACTTCTGATAACACTTTTAGAGCTCGACCTCTGGACCGAAAGATCGCTAGGCCAAGCATTTAACCACTGCGCCACGAAGACCACCTACATCAGTGTTTTGAAAATAGTTTAAAGCAGTGTCCGGATATTTTTTGAGCGGTGTAATTGGAACAAAATGTATGGTCATTATAAAGAATGGCGTGGAAATTCGATGAAATAGCCCGGGAAACGACCGGGAATTTGAAGCTTGAAATCTGGCCGCCACCCTGCATATAAGCAAAGTTGAAATCATATTATCCTAGTTGCTAGTTCGTGGATTGCCCTAGCAGTGGTATGTGCTGCACAGTTGAAGTCACGGAGTCAAGTCAAAATAGTCCTCGTGCAAAATGTTTTTGATAAAACTGTCCCAGGAAAAGTCTCGAGATCAGCAACATCTGAAACTTACGCTTCTGTTAAATTTCAAGCGGAAAATTAATAGTTTCTGAGTTTGAAACCAGGTATAAGTAGGACTACTTCCACTGGCAGTCAGAGGCTATTGGTTTTCCGACTAAAATTTTAACGGAAACATAGGTTTTGATGCTGCTGAGACCGTCTCTGTTATTCAAATTTTTTGAGACTTACCCTGGGACCGGTTTATTGAAGCCGAATTTTAGGACCACTTCGTGAAAATAACATTTTGACAAGGAGCCGAAGTCACACTGTTATCTCATTTGTCATGTGATCATGATACTCAAACTGAGTGGGTGCAAGTATCCATGAAAACGCAAGCTGTTGAAATCATGATTAAAAATTGTATGTGCTTGTATGCATTTGTCACTTCTTGAACTGTAATCCACGCTGCTGTACTATCAACCGCATGTCAAGTCATTTATCCTGAGGAAGCGAGTTGAAAGCTTGAGTTATAAACAGACCATCCTGCAGACAAGAGTCTTCGGGAAATCATGCTGTCTGAAAGAATGTTTCATCCATAAAAAATGTAGTTTGAATGTAGGACGGCATCGGTGTTAAATCGTTTGAAGGTCGACACACGTTGTTTCCCAAACTTTTGGTGAGATAAGTTGCTGTGATCATGTAAGCATCATCCGAGGGTGAATCTGCCGACGTTCAGCACATTATTTGAAATTGATCAACCAAAGTTTGAATTTAGCCAACTAGTTTTATTGCTAATATCGTGTAATATGCAGCAAATTACTGGCATCAATTGAAATATTTAGGGGTAGACTCAGACACATAAGCAGATAACATGAACATTATGATGTCTCTGAAATGCCGAGTTGTCTATTACGGCTTTAGTTCTTAACTATTTTGAATTTAATGTGTCCACAAGAACTCATGAAATCAATTTGAAAGGTGAGGGAAAGATTGCATTCATCTACTATTTCCCAAGATTTTCAAAATAGCTGAAAGAAAAATGCGTTCATCACTACTGCCTACTTTTATCAGTAGTACGACAGGAACACCTCGCCATTCACCTGAAAAACCCCGAGCAAGCATGGGAGGACTTCAAAGTGTTGTATTGAAGCTAACTTGAGCAGCCGAAATAATTTTCACTTCAGCTAAATGTAAATCCGGATTTCGTACGTGTAACGTCATTACGCTTTAACTGTAACGTTATTACGTTTCCTTTGTTAAGATTGCTACTAGAGGAATGCGCGAATTCAATTCCAACAACTTCTGTGATGTTGATATGATCTTCAACTTCGATTTCATGGAATAATGGCATCGATCAAATCTTTCGATTCGCAGACTTTTTCACTTAAGTAACCACTACTCGATTTTGATGTCAATTCGTGTAACGTTATTACGTTCGACCTTAATTAATTATTACGTCACAAAGAAAGAATGGTAAAGCAAATAAAGTATGCAAACATTAATTTCAGGGAATCTGCTAGCCATTCTGTCCGGTAGATCGATACCAACCTGCTAACATCTATTACAAAAATGTTACTGAAATGTAGTAAATGCGTGCGATGTAACGTTATTACGCATGGAATTGCTCTCCTAAGATCGTTCAGTGGCTGAAGTCCCAGACTTTCAGCAGAGGAGTTTTTGACATCACTCTAACTTAGCAATGACAGGACTCGACGTTGGATCTGATCTAGAAGTTCGAGGTCAGTACGAGGAACCGAGACCACACAATAGAAAAGTATACCATTTGTGCCAGGATTCTTCCTCTGTTGGCATCGAGCACCGCACGATCAGGAAGGCAGAATGCTGATTGTCGGAAGGCAGCGCTCCCATTTGTTGACTGCATCTTAGGATGATTTTCTTGATGTGGTCACCCCAAGAAAGTCTGTCGTTGATTTTAAGTCCAACGATAGACAGTCCGCGCACTTCTTCAAACTGATGTTCACCGAAGTAAATGGGAGGATGCCCGACGGCTTTGTCACGCGCTCGGTTGATGATGAGTGCATAAGTCTTCAAGGTGTTGAAATTTGTACGCCACTTGTCTGCCCAATGCTTGATGATTCGGTCCTCGGAGATCATCGTTGATAATGCTGGTCGCAGCGTCACGTTCGCCTCGTTTATTCAATGACAAGGCGGAGTGTGCTCTTATCTGCAAAAGTATTCAGATTACACTGTGAAGGCCTGCATCCACATTGCAAATGAATGAAATAAAAAGTGTCGGTCCAAGGACGGAATCTTGTGTCACACCGGCGTTCATTGGCCGCGTTGAGGATTGCTGGCCGCCGGCGGTCACCGATTGAGAACGCTCCCATTGAAAGGATGTCAGCCATTCGATAAGCTGTCCGCTGACAACGGCAACCATAAGATCAATGAGTAATACACGATCATTAATTCGAGAGCTAATACGTCGCTTAGTTTGTCCGATGTAAATTTGTCCACATCTTACTTTGTTTGCAACATTTTTAATGCTGCGCAAATTTGAACGAGCACATATTGCACAAAACTTACAATCAGGAAATCACTGTTCTCTTTTCCCTAGGAGAGTGAAAAATCTTCTTAAATGGTTTGCCACCATCGCTTCTGATTATCTTCAGTTCTTTTGCATTGAAAGTATGAATCTTAAGTTCCAATGATATGCTTTTATTTTCAGATGTGGGTAATCAGTTTCCCAATCTTTCACGATGGTGTGCTCTGCTCCAACAACGAAGGACCTTTTCAATGGCAATAACTGATGTTCTTGGTACACATGATCAATGGAAAGTTTATAAAGTAATTAAACAGTTTGTTTTCAACTTTTTAGATCAATGTTTTGTGATTATCAAAACTTTGTGCTTTGAAAGAAAGTCTATTACATGTCGTCGAGCAACCTACAAAACCTGCAAAAAACTTTTACAAAACCCATGCAAAATAATGCGCTCTACATAAAGAAATCTATTTTTTTCGAAAAGTCATGCAACGATTTTTGCAGTTTTCGATAGGCTTTGAATTTATGTTCAATAATGAAAGCGTTACGAACTTTTTTGAAAACGCTTTTACGTGCTTGATTGCTATTTTCTCGCTGCATCTTCATTTGTCATCTTACCTTTATGATGCATCATAGCACTGATACTAACTATCATCAAGTTAAAAAGGAAATGCAGCTTTCATTCAATGCAATATGATCGATGGTAAACAATGTTTTGAGGTACGACATTTTGAAAGATGATCGACCTTATGTACTCGCTCCAAAATATTTCAAAATTCATTTCAGGATCCGTTGCAATCCCTGTTCTAAGTAAACTTGCATACTGTACATGCCAGTTAAGACAAGTAACCTGGCAATTGATAAATTTATCAAATATCAACAGATGTAACCACCACGAGACATGTTTCGGCCTGTTGAGCCTCATCAGTCGTGGTAGGTTTGAATCAGCGACGTTGGAGCTAGTGGACGTGCAAGCATACCCTCTAACCACAAGGCCACCGGACCATCTGTTGAGAGCGTGAATTAGCCAGGAAGGCACTACTTTAACGCAGGCACGTGGAGTTGATAAATTTATCATTTGCCAGGTTACTTGTCTTAACATGTAATGAGTGGCGCCTGCGTGAAGCGCCTCAATCTCGGATGCGGTATTAAGTGATTGCAGAATGCAATCCGCCCTCCACGTGCCTGCGTTAAAGCAGTGCCTTCCTGGCTAATTCACGCTCTCGACAGATGGTCCGGTGGCCTTGTGGTAAGAGGATATGCTTGCACGTCCTCTAGCTCCAACGTCGCTGATTCAAACCTACCCACGACTGATGAGGCCCAACAGGCCGAAACATGTCTCGTGATGGCTGCATCTGTTGAGATTTGATAAATGTATATACTAGATGTGATGAAACCTACATCTTCTAGTGCAGCATTAAAATTATAGAAAATTTTGACATTTAAGCGAAAGAGATGCAATTTGCTTGTACTTCATGACTGATACTTAATTTTCTTACTTTTTCTCGCTGAAATGTAAACTATAAGTATTATGCAAATACATATAGTACTGAACCAAATGCACTGACTAGAATAATGGATAGACTGCCCATCGTCGGGAAAGTGAAGCCACTTCGTGTTTCTGAATAAGGAAAGACGTCAGCGGTCGATAATCAGCGGCGACAATGTAAGATCGCAAAATAGTCTCTACATCTAAGACTTTTATTGAAGTACTCAAGTTGTTTCTATCAAATTTGATTCTTCCGCTTTGTAATCATAAATAAACACATAAACAATTAACGGAAAAGTCACATATTCGCGGTTATCAAGCGTTCACGGTTAGCGTTTCAAGACGTTTGTGATTCATTGATCCATGACAGTGTTATGCGTTGTATTGTTCTCATTATCGTTTTCATGGTGATTTGATATTGAAAGAATTGAGTGTCTGTCTCAACTGACAAGTCCAGACCGGGGAAATAGTCCATATTTAGAATTCATGCATTTATTGAACGAGACAGATTTGAGTGACATTATTGTCCGATCGGACTTCAAGGGCACTGCACAAGTTGAATTTCATTAAACACAAGGGACCTTCACAAGTTGAATTTCATTAAACACATCAATATGGTTAGAGCTATCTACAGTAAAACTGTTAGGAATGGTCAGCATAGGCTATTCGTAGAAGTTCAATCTATAGGCCTCTCTTGAAGACGGAGCAGCTTTCAAGCTTGTTGGAAGGTCATTCCAGATGCGAGCTGTAGATATACGAAAGGCTCGAGCACCAACTGTCTTCAGTCGGAAAGTCGGAATGAGAAGTTGGTCGTTTTAGGCAGATCGGAGATGTCAGCGGAAAGGGTTGGAAGACACAGGCTGGAAGTAGGAAGACAGATGGCAAGGAGCACCACCCAAAATAGTAAAATGGTCATGTTTCAGTGCGTGCTCATGCATTGAAACCTCAGTTTTAGTTGGATGGCCTCTAAGGTGCTCACTAATACGAATGTTGAAGTGCTTGTGCTGGCTCCGATGTACCGATCCATCGGCACCGATTTTGAGAATCCCTTCTTTAGATAACCAAAAGCAAACACATCAGATATTCCATGTTTATTAGATTGTCTCCATCAGAAAACGATTAGCAGTTCGCACGCCTCTCGAAAGTATCAAGATCGAATAGTAATAAAATAGATGCAGACCAAATCTGCTATGCAATGTGTATGATAACACTCCAATGTTTCGGCTGTCACAGCCAGCGTCTGGGGAGCTAAGGTTCATAAATTCTTGGATCATATGATTTAAAAAACTTATGTGGTAGATTTGGCAATAAATGATAAGGATGATAGCTCAATCTCTATCAGATCACCTAGCCATACATTCTGTAGCGAAGGAGTGACCAATCAGAGACAACTGAAGTGACAAAGAATAAACTTCAAGTCGCTGTCGGCTACTCGAACTGATGTTATAATTTAAAGATGCGTGAACCGATCACGGATAAAGAAGTAATCGATTGTCTTCAGTTTCTTCTCTTGAGGTGATGACGGATCGTCATTTTTGTATAATCATTGACAGTTTCAGTCTTAAATTTACATTGTCTCAGTAATGGGTAAAAGACCGTTCCAGGACACCCCATTTTTTCATTTTTTTGCACCTTTAAAAACGCCTAAATTTATCAATTTATGTCATTATTTCAGATTTTAAGACCTAAATTAATCAATTTAGGTGTTCCAAAAAGTGCAAAAAAATTCTCAAATTTTGCACTTTTTAAGACGTCTAAATTCATAAATTTAGGCGTTTTTAAAAATACCCAGTTTTTCAAATTTTTCAAAATCTCAAATTCATGAATTGTAACCATTTTTCAGGTTTTTAAAATATGAGATAACTAAAATTATGTGACTAAAAATATTTCTTTAAAAATGGAAGAAACAAAAGTGGAAGAAACTTCGAGAATATATCCTTCGTTATCACAGTTAAAAATAAGTGAATTGAACAAAGAAAAGCACAAAGATAGAGTTAGGTATATGAAAGATAAGGAATCTCAATTATCATTAAGATTAGAGCATTATAAAAAATTAAGAAAGAGATGGACCAAAGTTAAGAATGTAACACAAGGAATTGGCATATTCTTAACAATAAGTTTAGGTGCTTTAACAATTGTTATATCTTCTGGTGCTCTTACAATTCCAGTAATTGCTAC
>CAJQUW010014372.1:0-62096 GCA_907163375.1 Prostheceraeus crozeri
CAGTGGCGGCGGACCAGGGGGGGGCAGCGGGGGCACCTGCCCCCCACCCAAGCAAAATACCATGGGGGGTCAAGAGTAGCGCTTCTTAGCCTTCGCCTCAAAACTTTCTAGGTGTATTAGCGCCCAAAATATGTGGCGGATAGAGATCGTCCACTCAGACAAGTTGACTAACTGTCATCTTCTGATCAAATATTGCCGTTTTAATTTCATTTCCTGTCTGTCATATTATCCGCTTTCAGCTATATTTATTACCTTAAAGTCTAACTTGTTGGGTGTCAATGACAGTGCGGTCTCTGATTATCTCGCTCTCGATGATGCAGTGGTCTTTTTTCCCCAAAAACGATGAATGAAAGTGCTAGCCAGCGTTCATAATCAGGTATCTGCTTTACACCTGAGGAGTGACCGCGCGCCTGGCGGGGGATTGACCAAGACTGTAGGCGCGGACCGGGCTAGTTGTTACAACGGGCAAGTTTGTTACAGTGGGCCTACATGCAAAAACTTGACAAAGCGACAATCTGACGCGTAAGCTAGCAAAAGAATGAAACCTTTATTGACGCATTATACTGATTTTAATTAACTAATTTCTGTAATTCTTAAACTATAATTTTTTAAGTTAACATTTCCAATCACTAAAAGTTTTTTATCAATTTTGTCTGTTAATAAAAATTTCCGCTTTCATTCTTCATCTGCAGACGATGCGGGCAAGGGTCATGATCCAGCCCGTCTCTAGACGGGGCCAGGGGGGCCAAGCCCCCTGCTACCTGAAAAGCCCCCCTGTAGAATCCTCAGCATCATCTTTATTTGTATCCAACTATCTGAACTTCTGCAATAATCTTAGTCAAATTTAATGAATGTATCAAATTATAGGATTGGATTAAAGAGAAAAACTGAATAATCTACATTGTAGAAATCACTCTATAGATAACACAACCCTTCCAAAATCTGATATTCAGCAAAAGAATATTGAAAGAAGGTTGTATTTATTGCCTATTCACACATTTACGATTCTTGAATAATTTACGTAAATCTATAAAAGTGTTCATTTTTGTTTGACTGTTAGTTAAGTTTCCACTTTCATCCTTCATCAGCAACAACGATGCGGCACGGTGTAAAAAATTGGCAGGTGAATGATCTCAATTGAATAAACAAGTGGGAAATTAGTTGATTCTCCTCCAACTTCCTGTGGTCGGAATTTATGATGGATCTTTGTGGATAATGCTTGAAAATTGGGCGAAAACGTTCTGTATGTAACATGTTAGTCTTGCTTTTATTATCGATAAATGGAAGTGTTTAAACAATCTTGTTTATTGACGATAAAAGAGGGCCCACCCGGAATTGTTTTTTTTTTTCCCATTCAAGCGAGAATCGTTGCGGACTTTTCCTGCTGAGCTGACACATTTGGAGTATTTTGGAGATGCAATGTTTGACACTGTTAAATCCATTAATGAAGAAATGAAGGTAAGTCTTGATCCGTGCGCAAATGTTTATGGCTGCATTTTCCATCAACATGGCTAAACGGTGAGTTTCCTCAGGTTTCATTGTTCACAGAAATATGGCTTGACTTATAATCACTTTGTTCGCAGCTACGATTCAATTTTATCATATTGACTTGATTCAGTTTGTCGTCCTAAACTCATCTCAGTTATCTCTTAATTGAACAGTAAGTTATATCTATGAGCGACTTGTACTTTTGGAATGAAATGAAATGATGAAATCTCAATCAAGGTCGGTGATGCAATTTACGGTATGGAGTAACCTCCACAGCGGCACCAGAGCCCTGTCGCTGCGTCGTTTCTGGATAGCAGATTCGACTTACTACTTCGACGTGGCAACCCTCGGCCCCGGGTATCATTCCTGGGTGGTTGGTCTTTGGTCGGGAATGCGTTATAGAGTAACGCTAACGAAAGCAGATTTTTTCGGATGGAAGAAAAAACTCACGGGCTTAGATGCAATCACTGACTAGGCTATCAGAAGATAGGATGTCCCCTAGATAAGTTGGCCACCTTAATAAATTAGTATGACTTTTCCGCCCTACCTTGATCGGATGACCTGTCTGAGGGGTATGTGTTGAATGCAGCGACTTCGACAGTCAGTGAATCTAGCAAGGTACCCTGAACGAAATCAACCATTCGAGAAGGACCGACCTGATAGATTGAGACGGAAGTTTAATGCTGCACTCAATTCGCCAGCAGCTCCCGGATCGTGAGAGGGTGGGTTTCCTTCTCACCTGAGAGTAGTTAGTTAGGAATTAAGGACCACAATACCTACTTGCAAAATACACAAATGAATCCTTCCACACATCATGATCCGTTATCTAAAATGCATGAGTTAGTAAAAGTATAACAATTTATCTGAACATTACCTGTAATAGGCTTATCTGAGGTGTGTAGGCCAAGACGTAACCCTCTCTGAGAAAATCTCATTGACGAGGAAGAGTCCGATTGCTTGATTAGATACGCCTATCTAAGGAACAGTTGGATCAGAATTACGGTCAAAAAACCGTCAAAAGGTGTTATAGATATAAGTGAATCAAGACGAAATCTGTTGTATGTTTTGTTATTGTAATTCCCAGGTTCGTTAAGGTTACATAGATTTATCTTAAAATTTTTGATGATTCAACGAAGCATGGAAATAACAGTACATGTACATAATTGGCAATATCAGCAATTACTCAGTCAGTCCATGTATGTGAAGTACGTAGTCTTTATTTAAAATATTATTTCATATTTCAAGGCCCCGGTCTCCCTACCCTAATGATGTAAAACACTGTTTCTGGCTGGGCCGCGGCCCTGCCTGTCCTTTCTGGTCAAATTTTTTACAGTGAAATGTTCTTATGAATTTTTTGTGCATGTTCCTCTAAAGCTGTAGCTAACTGATTATCTGGGCGCGGCCCCTACCTGTCCTTCTGGTCAGATTTTTAGCTAACTTGAATAAGGGCGCGTCTCAAGGGGAAGTGCTGCCCGAATTTATTTAGAATATCACATTTCATGTTTTGATGTATCTTTTCAATATAATTTTTATTTGTAGGAAATGAATCCGCAACATCCTCACAAAGAATAACCGACTTTTTCCTACCATCCTCTTCAAAACGGCCGCATTCTATGGACTGATGAATCCATTAGTGTAGTCTGAATCTGGAGCGACAGGAGTTGATTCGACCTTCGAAAGCATTCTGATGAACCACCTGCTAAGAAAAGCAGAATTGCTACTGTTCCTGAGAAACGGAAAGACAAGATGTCCCCTTTCATCCTCCATCCTCCCTTTGAATTTCCTTCGAACTAATGGACGTCGGTGTTCTACTGCTCATTTTACTAAACATTCTTGGCTACATTACGATAGGCAAGCGATCATGTCGTATGTCATGTCTGTAGCGCAGCACTGGAGAAGCAACTTCTTAAAAGGACTGACTCAGAGAAACTGCATTTCTAACTGGATTCAAGAAGTGGAAGAAGGCTTTTGATAGATACAAGGATCATGAAAAGTCTGAAATACATAGACTGGCAAATGAAAAGACAATTGGTCAATGGGGAGTTTCTGTTGTTACTCAATTGAATAGCGCACATGAAATAGAACAACGAAGAAACCGTGTAGCCTACCTGGAAGTTATCAGAAATGTAAGGTTACTCGCAATGCAAGGAATGGCTTTAAGAGGTCATAATGATCATAATGTTTCTGATAAGCATAGTAGCCTGATGTCGTTTCTGGAAGACAGAGCAGAAGACTTACCGGAACTGGCTGACTGGTTAAATCGGCGCGAAAATTATTTGAGCCACGATATCCAAAATGAGCTTTTACAGATAATGGCTCATAAGATTCAAAGGGATCTTCTTTCACAAGTACGAGACAGTCCCTACTGTTCTGTTATTGCTGATGGTACAACAGATATAAGTGGCAAAGAGCAATTTTCATTGTGTATCCGATTCGTCAATAGTGAAGATCTGAAGCCAACCGAATATTTTTCTCGGCTTTGTTGAGGCACCAAACAGGCACTGGAGAAACTCTGTTCCGGGTAATTAAAGATGTTTTCCTTCGCCTTGGAATCGACTGGGAAAAGCTTAGATGGCAGTGCTTTGATGGTGGAGCAAACATGAAAGGACGATTCAACGGATGCCAAGCTCATATTCGTCGGTCACAACTGCTAGCAAGCTATATCCACTGTTGCAATCACTCCTTGGATCTAGCTCTAGTCGAAGAAGCAAAAGAGGTAAATATTGAAGCAAATGTATGAATTTTTTCGTCTTTTATTGATACTATTTCATTATTTTATCATTAATATTATATAAGTATAAGTATGCTATCATATACGTAGACAAATTATTAAGCTATAGCTATTATACCTCTATACTTCTAGTTGCTTTTTGCGCTTTAACCTTTTATCTAAAAAAAAATAGTGACCTTAAACATATTTTTTCAAAAGGAATTGTATTCTAATGTTATTTACATTTTGCTACATATCCACCCTAATGTCATGTTTCATTCTTTTCTTTGCTTAGAATATTCCGTTTTCAGCAAAGTTTTTGTCTGAAAAATATCTTTCTTAAAAACGTCCTTAAATTGATTTACTATTTCAAATGTTCAAATTTTTTTATGACAGAAGTTACTCATGCATTCCTTTAGAATGTTATGAATTCATATTTCATATAAATTATTAAGAATTATCGTCTATTGCAGATTTCCATGATATCCGACGCCTTAAACTGTGTCCGTGATATTGCTTCGTGCCTGAGATCTTCTGCCGTCTAGACTTGACATATTCAATAAATATGTTGAGGATTCAAGCACTGAACAAATTAAGAAAACCCGGCTGTTATCTATATGCCCTACACGTTGGACGGTGAGGCACAAGGCTTTCGTTCGCTTCATTGAACATTATGATGCAGTGGTTAGTACAATAACTGATCTTGCTTCTTCGAAATCTACGAAACCAGATATACGTACCAGGCTGCGAGGTTACCAATCATATTTGAAGAAAATTTGAAACAATTTTCGCTATGAGATTGTGTGACGAAATATTTGGTCCATGCGAACGTTTTGCGAAGGAGCTTCAAAAAGTGGAGATGTCAGCAGGTGAGGCTTTGCGAGGAGCAAAGTTTTTGATTAATCATCTAGAAAATCTCCGAAAAGAGGAAAATTTCAAGGAGCTACTTGAGAGGGTCGAATCGATGGCTGATTCTTTAGAAACACATCAAACCCATCAAGCCTCCGCGACCTGTGCATCCACCCAAACGATATGAGCATTCGCTAACTGCTGCTTCAGATGCAAAGTGGATGGAAATCAATCACTTGCGGCGAATATATTATGAATCCATAGACTTAATAGTGTCACAAATAAAAGCACGGTTCGATCAAGATGGTTTGAAATGGTAAGTTGGATCTCTCCTAAACATCATGTTTTCTTCCACTTCAAAATTTTGACCTCTAAAAACTATTAAATACCATACGTCTTATTCTTATTCAAAATATATTTTTTCACTTCTTTGTGACATGTTCCAGCTGAGAATATGCGATAGAGAGATAAAAATGTTTACGTCTGTCTCTGAAGGCCTGTCTTTTGCTATTTTAGCTTAAACTTTATTTTTCAATGAATCGGCCTGTGAAAGTTGGGTAGGTTTGCGGTTTTTTCTATCTTGAAAGAACAACAGAAACATATAACCCTATCAAAACAAAGGATTTTCTTTTAACTCGTCACATAACTGCGTGCCCTAAGTGAACAATAAGATTAAACGCATTTATGCAAATTCAAGATAGTATTATTGTAATATTTTCAATTGACTTTTCAATAATTCGACCTACTCACTAATCATTTTTATGATTTTCAGTTGAATTAAATATTCATTATTACGATATGAAGTACAATTTTATATGAGAGGTTAATTGTTATGATAGGATAATCATACAAAAACTAATACAGATGTATACGCACGTACATGTATAACGTAAAATGTAAGAACCATATAATCTGATTTCAGTTTGTCCAATATGGAATACATATTGACACAAAATCAATATGACGAGAAGACACTCAAAGAACTCCTTGGGATTCACTCCAGTGGTTTCGACGTCCCTATGTTATCGGCACAACTTCGATCTATTACCAACATTGGGAAGTCATAAAACCGTACCTACTATCATCGAAGCACTGAGAGAAGCTGGACCGACAGTCAGGAATATGCTATCGGAGTGTGTCAAACTATGCAAACTAGTGATGGCTGCTCCAACGTCGGTTGCAACTGCCGAGAGGTCATTTTCGCACCTACGGTACATAAAAAACTATCTCAGGTCGACTATGGGACAAGCTCGCCTAACACATTTAATGATTATTCATTTGTTACGTGCACAGTCGCGGAATCTGAATAAGGAGGAAATACTCAAAGAGTTTGTGAGCAGATGCCCACAGAGGAAATCTTGTATTTGGCAATTGTCTAAAATAAAGACAAACATCAAGCCATTATGAAGATCATTTTTAATTGAATCAATGTACATATACAATGTTCCTTCAATTCAAATTTCAACAATAGTACGTTTGCATTAGCCTATAGTAGCCTAAACAACTGTAAGCGACTGTGTGTGTATGATATACGGGTAAAATACATGGAAACTGCGATAGTAGAGTTTGAATTTACCGGGAAAAGCGTGCCTTAACCATGATATAAATACCCATAGACAGTTTAAACTGAAAAATATTTGCTGATATATTATGTTTAACAAGATGTCCTTCAGAAGGTTGAAAGAATTATTTGTAAACAGGCCTTTGAGGTACCGTATACACATGAACATACACAAATAAGCCCAAATAAATAATTGAATAAACAACAAAACACGTTCAAGTGAAATTCTCATTAACAACCGCTGCCCCCCCCAACAGAAAAAGCGCTCCGCCGCCCTTGCCTTCTACGGAGATTTGAAGAACACAAACCTACACCCGGGCATGTCTGCAGATCATATAGCGGACATGGAGCAGATAGAATTAGCGGACACGGAGCTGAAGAGCGGACTCCGCACCGACGGGAACACGCCGAGGATGAAGAAGAAGAATTAATACGCAGAAGTAGTGTTGAAAATGAACTCTATGAGGAAATCCGTTTGCTTGATTGGTAGTTGGAGAATATTTAAATGTAGATGTCACCTGTAATAAAATTTCTTGTAAATGTGTAGAATTATGGGTTTTACATGTTACATACAAACAAGAATTTGTGTTGTGTTTTCATTTTCTATGAAATAGTATAAAAAATAGCATCTATGAAATTAGCGATACATGGCGATATCATGATGACGATCGCTTAAGAAACATTATTGAATGATTAAGCGCTATCTTATTTGAGCGTACTGTGTGAGTCAACTTCGACATAACTAAATACATGAATAAAATTGAGCATTTGCGCATAAAAATGTGCATAATATTTCAAATGAAAAGATTTGCTGGTGCCAGCGCTGTTTCCAGCATCTCAGATTAAAATGCTAGCAGCCAGCAAAAACCTGCTGGCGCCAGCAAATCGACCATCCCTGATGATGAAGATTTATGAAATCAATGTGTGAACAGTATGGAAGCTAATATGAGGGAAAGAGATATGCATTTATTTATCATTCATCTGTATAATTGATATTAAAGGTAATATGTCAAGCGTATGCAGCATAACATAACCAAGTTTTACAGCATTCCAGTCCAACACACTTTATCTACATGTAGTTAAGAGATCGGTCAAAGGAAAATATCGATATATAGATTCAAAAAAATAATGCATACCTTATTGCTTAATATAGGCTTGACCGATCAAGAAGCTAATCATCCGTTTCACATTTAGCATAGACATTTCAAATGCAGGATGACATAACATCTCGTAACAATAACACTTCGAGTTCATCGCTGACATTCAAATAGCAGAATTACCGAAGTGAGGTGAAGCATTCCCGTTTCAAGTGCCATTGCCATATCAACAGTATGATGAAAACAGAACCTGACGTAAATTAATCCTAATCAATGGCAATCTGCAGACTAAATATAAAACTTCCGAATCGCGAGTATAACATAGCCGTTTCAAGCAATAATAAAATTCGAATACATCACACAGATAAATTATGGCTGTACTTGCAAGTTCAAGAGATAACAGATGAACATCTCAGTTTCATAGTACATATAAATCACAACAAAAGGAAATCCTGATTTCACTCGAAATTGCAACACCATACAACACGACTCTTTCTATGAATGAAATAGAAAGATTTCCGATTAGGCAGAAGCATCCTGTCTGCCTGAAGAGCATAGTCAATCGCAACATTTTTTCAAATGAACATGTTCTTTCTCTGTCTCAGTTAATTGGCTACCAGGTTATAAGTGACCGTTTTCTTCAAAGAATACAAGGAAGTTAAAATGTAAAAATTACAAATAATAGACATGCAGCAATCTGAAGAACTTTGATTGGATCAGAATGCATTTCTCATAAGTTTCTTACCATTTGAAGAAAATTATGAGTTAAGCAATTCATTACAATTTTCAATTTTTGTGATTGGATTAAATAGAAAAGATTAGCTTCACATAGCTAAATAGCTCAGCTCTGGGGGAAAGAATGTGTATAAGAGCAGGGACGTCTATGATTAATGTAGGATATCTAAGGAACGTTCAACTCCCATACCATGTACTGGCCGGAGGCCAGTGTCTTTGGTAGATTTGATTAATGACGGTTGTTTCTGCACATCTGGATAAAACCGTGAAACAAGTTGTAAACAATTATCCATTACTCTAATGCGCTCATTCATACAGGGAATCTATTGAAAGAAGATTCTGGACCCAGTCAAGAAGTGACTGCAGAATTAACAATAAGCAACTGTCAGTAACAGCTGCAATATAAACTGCTAGTGATTGAAATTGTTCACCTACGGCACGTAGCATCAGTGGCAATTGGTGTGGATTCTGAACATTTTATACATGCTTTTCGAAAATCGATTCAGTAGTGCTCTTTCGGAGAATTGTGAACTCTTTCTGGAAGATTTTTGATAATCTATTTCCTTTGCTAAAAGCAGTCATGGATTATGTGATAACTGATCAGTAATGATTTTACTTGCTACTACAATCATTGCAGCAACATGTCCCATGTCTTATTCATTGTTATAGGCTACAAGTAAAAGACATGATTAAATTCTAAAGAAAATCTAGTGATGATGTAATCAGAAACGAACAAAAAACAAATTGAAACGCTAAAAATTGATAATAATTTGATTGGCATAACAAATGAAAGTGCTAAAAGTTAAGGAAGAGTCGTTTGAATATCCATTTCTTCGGAAGATCCTTTATCAAGATTTAGGTGGAAAAGAGCAACCAGTGTTGTCTTTCCAAGTGCACCTCGCAACGAGTGGTTGCCGATGTCAATATATTTTGATCTCTTATTGGACATGTCATGAATGATCATAGAGCAACACCTGTAAGACCTTCAATTTATAATCAAACTCCGGGGAACAAATAAAATGTGATTATGATGTCAGTGATTCATAAAATGCGAAGATCATATTGAATGAAAAGCAAACCAAGCGGTGGTGATTGGTGACTTTCCTCGCTTTTAAGTTCCTGCCGTATTGGGCAATTCAGGAATAGCATTGATAAGGATTTAAGTTGATTACGAAATCCGCATAAATTTCGTCGGTGAATATGAAAACATTCACGCATCACTGTCATGAAAAATAGCCATCAATTTTCGTGTAATGAAAGTTGAGTAACCCAAGGCAGGAAATAAATCACACATGTTACATCGCTTCATTGCTCATGAATTTTCGAATAAAGTCCACCAGTGATCCAAATTATTACGCAGGAGGAGGTTTTAGATAAGACAGTGGGAAAATCAATGAAAATGGAAAGTCACAATTTATTTTAAAATTGACCATTGATGACATGCTTGTATCTGTACATGTACAGTTGTACACTGCACAGATTCCTTCGACAATTTCTCTGCAAGACTGGGCCGGGCGTATTAATTAGTATGTTCAGCTATCAATTCAGCTGGATTCTGATGTGCTCCACAATAAAGAAGTGAATTGTTTGCCATTTGGTCCATGGTTTTATCCAGATACACACTATCGTCATTAATCAAGTTCATCGAAGTCACTGGCCTCAGTCCAGTACATGGTACGGGGGTTGATCGTCCTTTAGATATCTTATATTAATCATAAATGTCCCTGATAAGAGGCAAATAGCAACTAACAAGAAATGGTTTGAACAAGTATCGTGGACGAAATTATGATCTTCCACATAGCGATCAAGAAGTCTTGGCATTCATTCTTCCATGGTTAAAAGTCATTACACATTTGTCAGTTGATCTCATGATCGACATGCTTCATGAAATATGTTGATATGAACTTCATTAATATGTCTTAATTCCCATCATCATATCTGTGAATTGTACTGAAAAATTCAGTATCAGTTATTGTGGGTAATAAGTCTTGAAAATTTTAAAATGAATCCAGCACTATTTTATCTGATAAGCTCATAAGGAATAAAAACGATTGCTGTATGAATAATTGGCTTATGAAGATCAAACATGCAAAAAATGGGAGCGAAAATTAAAAATCTGTATCCACACGATCAACTTTTAATGTTCTTTAATCCTGGCTGCAGACTTTGTTAGCGCTCCATTTTAGTTAATATTCAGACAAGTGACAATTCTACGGTGAATCTTGTGTGCGTGAAAATGTTATATTACACGGCATTTTCATAAGACATTATCTCCAGATAAAGACAGAGAGGTCCTGAACTAGACCCGCTGTCTGAGTCCAGACTGGTGCCATCATAGCTATCTCATGTCCTCCCTAGGCTTAGATAGCTGTGATTTCCGACCTCTGTGATGCAAGTATAGTCGGTATCTAGTCATTCTCCTTCTATGTCAATAGTTTTAGACTTTTCTGAAATCATGGCAATTTGTTATCAATGTTGTTGTGTATACTATCAACCAGGGCTGTGGAGCCGGAGCCGAGCCGGAGCCGGAGCCTTAAGGAGCCGATGGTTTTGGTCGGAGCCGGAGCCGGAGCCGATTTATCACAAAGGCTCCGGCTCCGACTCCGGCTCCGACTCCGGCTCCGACTCCGGCTCCGACTCCGGCTCCGATAGTTTGAGTTTTGATATAAATCTAGAATTTTGAATGTTATTAATTGGCATCATAAAAAAACTAAATCATTTGAAATCTAAAGATATGTCTTTTAAGTATACCAATGATCTGTCCTCCACGATATCTTTCTTTGCAGTTGCCGCCTTCTTTTGTATTATATTTATTATATATTTACACACATGTGTAATATTTTTTTTATTGCATATGTTTCGTAAGACTAATTTCCATATTGACAACGTATTCTCCAAAATCCATTAATTTGAAGACTTGTTATATGCATGCTAACTAGATGATTGTAGATTCCTAGAGACAAGTCGCCAGTCATTTATGTACACATTTCCAGTTCAGTCAGCAAAGATAATATAGCTACGTTTCTTGCGCAATGTCTTAAATCTAATACGGTTACTATGTAGGCTATCATCTATCGGTATGGCTACTGGCAGAAGCTACTGGTATCTGTGACAATGCCAATTTCCTTAGATTGTATTGTAGGCTCTTGTGCAGTCCCCCCACCTACATTTTTCAAAACAATCGGTTATTCAATTTGATCAATTTTGATTGGAGGGATAACTCTTCACACTCACACGAATGACCTGACTACAAGTCCTCACATGGCTATAGCAATAAGCGATCCCCAGCCACTTCTAGTAGCGCCCTATTATTTTAATTAAAGGTATCTCATTCACAATGAATTTCCTTTGACTTCAAAATTCAAAGGGTATATTTCAATGCGAAAAACCCGAAGGCAAATTACAATGTTGACTTGCTGACGAAGTTTGCGACCAGCATGACATCGCAATTACCCACGTAGATTTTTACAACAGCACGGAATGCTTCACTCAAACCGGTGATGCTGAAACGGACATCCAATGGTGCTGCATCTTTTGACCAGAGAAAAAATGGGGGGGGGGGGAGGACTGCACAAGAGCCGTATCGTGTAATAATATTTCCCCAAATGTCATAGACCTGTGGATTTCAAGAATTTTCATTATTATTTTTTCCGTCTGTCAACACCTTATGCTGATATCATGCTGACTTATATGTAAACAATAAAAAAAGACTGAGACGCTCTCAATAAAGGCGCCTTTTGACCTCCCTTTTCTATTGTCTGTGACATTAAACCGCACTCGCATTCGAAAGCTAGCAAAGTAGATGGGATTTCTGCTCGGTGCTCGCAGTCAAATTTTTATTATGCATAGCACCCTGCAACATACTGTGTGATACTCCGAGTTCAGTTTCATCAGCCTAACCATCATCAGAGGAATAGTGGCAATGTGTTATATATAAATTGAATATAATAATATACATGAATCATTGATGAATTATTTAGTGCAACTTTACGCCATAATGAAAAATACGAAATTAATATAATGTAAGTTAGGCCTTAACTTATTAAGTATGCTACATAGAATTACAAAACTTGTCCTAAATTAGATATTTTTAATTTTTTTAAGTATAATTTTCAATTGTACATTTCTAGCCTACACTGCAATGAGGCTATCTAAATTACAATTTCTACAGATGATGAGTCGTGGGCTACCCACCGATCATATTATTCATGGACTAACAGACTATTGAATAAAGGCAATAACAAATAACAATAACAACCTAAGCTAGCCTATATACACTTTAATATTCAATAAAGCAATTGATATCTTTATTGATAAGGTATATTTGGCTATATAGCCGATACCCTTTCATGTTCGAGTAGATACAGGCCCTATAAGCTATTTAGAGGCATACGCTATCCAGTTTCATATTCAAGCTTTGTAAAAAAACTTATACTACTATTCGGCCCCTGTGACGGCTAATTAGGTATATCATCATCACTCATGTGGTCTTATTTAATGTAGCCTCGTAGTAGACTGGTTGCAGGCTAGGCCAATTTATATTTAGCCAGTGCGGGAGATCTTTATCTAATTTAACCAATCCTGGCTATAACTTTATTTTATCTTTCTGAGATAGTCAATTCATGCAAAAATATATGACAAGTATGTTATTTGTCATTATATTAGGCTATTATCATTTTTGTTATTAACTTAAGTCGTTGCTTGTTAATGAAAACTAATTTGATGATTGTAGCAAGCCTCTAAAGGCCACACCGTTATCCAAAAACCCGTTCAACGGATCCAGGATAACCAGCATAGATAGAACCTGAATTTGAAGTCGTAGCCGGAGCCGGAGCCTTTCACATCAGTGTCGTGGAGCCGGAGCCGGAGCCGATGAGATAACGCATCGGCTCCACAGCCCTGCTATCAACTACGCATAATTTATCATTCCTGGTTGACTGATTCAATGATTTTGTAGAAGCTATTTTTATCACATTCACTGTGGCTCAGCCACAGCTGCTCTAGATTTAACTTACAAATTAATTTCTTAATATGATGAGTCCATGTATTTGTGTAGCCGGCATCGTCTAAATTATTCAGGATATTTCTACAGATTTTCCAATGCACGTTAAACTTCATTTATTGCCACTCATTATTCGAGTCCAAAACCGAATTGCAGCCTTATTGAAGTGATATTCAGATGACTTTACTCAGAATTCGTCGTAAATTCAATAATTAGCTGTGGAAGGCTTCCAGTTACCAGAACCATGGATCAATAAATTGGCTTAATATGGTGGAAATTTGAAAATTTGTTGAATTTTGAGTTTGTGACCATTCAAAGAATCGACAGTGAAAATATGTGCAGCCTATTCAATTGCTTAATCGATTACTTTGACTTCTATACTTAAATAGCATAGATGATAAGATATATGCACATACAATAAGTTCAATTAAAATCGGAATGATGAATTGAGAAACGAAGAGTTTTCTTGTTTTGAAATTAGCTTGATATTTGCTCTCCTTGTAACACGTAGGCCTACTTTATAATTTCACATTACTTAACAGTATTATTTACTTCACAGAATTGCGAAAGAGATATTGTATATGTTAGATTACTTGATATCTGCATTTAAGATTGAAATTTGAATATTGCTCAATACGGAGGTAATCATTTAACTTAAATGTCACAAGTATTCATGAAAAGACAAACACATAAAGTCAAGACGTTCAGGAAGTTGTAGGTGGCATGGTAATGTCGTTACTAATGTGACAAGATGTTAATAACAATGAAATATCACAATAAAATGCTCAACTACAATCTAACTGACATACATCATGAACTAGACAAGATAAGTCACCCAACTATGTAGATGGACAATGGACATGTTTTACACATGAGCACAAATGATGAAAACAAAATCATAGAAGCAAAGCAAATTGCTTTTGTTGATGCCCGTTTGATAGAACTATTAGAAGAACTATAATGTGAGGTTTTGGATCATTCGGCAGAAGTTAAATTTAAACGGAAATCAACGTATAACAAATTTTATTACGAAATACCGGATTGATTTCAGGCATTCTAGCATAAGATAGAGCCACATTATCCGTTTTACTTTCCTTTGACAATGTCGCTCTACCAAGATCAGACAACAACTGGCGTGTTTAATTAATTTTGGTTTCAGTGCACCATGACATGTACATGCATGTGATTTGTTAATCAATAGTATAGAAGTGTAAGATTATAGTTAAGTTTTTTCCAGGTATCGACATTCATGTTCAACAAGAGAAAGTAGTTGTATTTTTGTAGATTTTTGAGAAAGTAGTTGTTAGAAAGTAGTGAGACAATTGAGCATTTCATAGTCATGGATGCAGTCCACTCCAGTTTACTTCCGTCAAATAGCATAATATATTTAATATTGCCACTTTACATCCATGCACTTCTAAATGTCGTCATCATGAGCTTCCTGCTCATGAATGCACAAACTTAACAAATAAGTAATTAGGAAAAAAGACCTATCTGCCACAAATCGTCTATTGAATTGTCACGACGTGTCGCAGGTCCTGCTGCGTCGTCAGGCAATAGTTACAAGTCATATGGCAAACATCGATGTAGCTAAGTTATATATCGCACTTGGCTAGAGCAGAATGTATTAATTATTCACACGCTGAACTTTAAGTTCACCAGTGCACAGGTTCGGAGAAATATACAAGTTGGAAAGAGATAGCTATGTTATGTACAAGATTAAAAACAAAGGGGGCTTAAATAAGAAATAAGAGTATAGTCATTAAATTCTTCACGGCCATTTAGAGAAGGGTACAATTCTGACGAATAGACATGGCCTCTGATATTCGACATCTAATTACACTATCATGTCTACTTATACTAGTTATATAGTACTTATACTTTACTATCTATAGTAATAGAAAAAGTAAAAGCATCTTTAGCACAGCTATCATGACATACAGATGCATGCAAAAATACATTTGTGCGACGACTTGGTTGACAGCGTTCTGATACACGATCATGGAATGGTCGAGCAGTACTCCCAATGTAGAATTCAGCACATTATTTACATTGACCTGTATAGAAGACATTTCTTACACAGCAAAGAAATGGATCATTTATCAAGCATGAGCGTTTGGAACATGTTTTATGTCGTTTATTTTATTTAATTTGACGAGAGAGAGATTGACGCCAGGTTTATTAGTAACACTGATATTAAATCCGGCATTACTGACTATTCGAGATAGCTTAATTAAACTTGTCACTCACGAATGGCACTTTCATAAATCGTATCATGTATCGCAGAAAGACATCAGACGTTGTGCTTCCAGGGCTCAGAATAATCGACACTCGACGTCACATCATCAAAAAGATTCTCTCATCATGAAAGTGCCATTCATGAGTGACAAGTTTAATTATAAGTTATCTCGAATAGTCAGTAATGCCGGATTTATGTTTACCATATGACTTGTAACTATTGCCTGACGACGCAGTAGGACCTGCGACACGTCATGAAAATTCAATAGACGATTTGCGGCAAATAGGTCTTTTTTCTTAATTACTATTTAAAAATGCATCTGCCTCAACACGCCACACTTGTATTATCTAATAAATAATTAAGTGACTGATATTATGAGATTTCTATTGCTATTAATAAGCTACAGAGCTATTTTTATCTTATTATACACGTAATTTTACGTCATGTGCTCTGATTAATAAAATTTTGTGATTATTCTAATTACAGCAAGATTGCTAGTGTGCAGGATCTGAAAAATACAAAAAATTGAGATATGCTCTCTCGAGCCCTAGAATTCGTAGGCGGCTAGAATCCATTGAAACGGCGCAGATCACAGCCATAACTATTGCGAATGTCAAAGCTGAGGCGCATGATCAATAAAACGCTAGCATTACATTACTTGCTTTCAACGCATTCCATCGATTGGTCGATCTAAGTTGACAAAGGAGCATTTTCCCCACCCCAAGTATTATTTTCAAGGAATGATATTTTTCGAAGCAGAATTGTACATGTACATTGTCTTCCAGGCACTACGAGCAATTAGTAGAAGGCACGTTTTTCAAGTCACAGCGCCTTCCTAAAGGGAAAAGAGGAGTAATTGTCTGAATAAAAAAATAGGGCAGATTTTGTTGGCTCATTGCTATTTTCTTAAATGATTTATTTTTTCTTGATCAGTGGTTGTCTGAACGTAGCTTAGATGTTGACTATGTCATAACGACAGAGTAACCTTTGATATTCTGATGGGTCCAATTTTTGGAGGACTTTGAAAAAATGTATATTGCTTGATACATTTATATGAATCTATAAACAAATCCGTAGTTGGGCTATTCATAGAATCATGACGCTTACGTGTATCTTCGAGGTTTTGTCATTGATGTCATCAACATTTCGTTCGCTTTCTCTTCACTGCTGCATGACCTGTGAATCAAGTCTAAGGTGAAGTATCACTTTTGTGAGGCGTGATTATGACGCTGACCTCATGAGAATGTTCGTAATCAAAACTCGTTTTTTCTGGCCGTCGAGTTACTTTGACATTTCCTTGTAGCTAGCATTGCACAGGGTTTTACTATTTTCATGCAATCCATTGTTCATTTCGTTTTACTCCCCAATATGCCCTTTGCCTCATTCTGTGAATTAGAATTGATGGAATACTTGATATAGGTTAGTAGGATACAAGGGCACATCTCTGTGAGTGGCAGCAGATATAACTAGTAAACTATAATTTTCTAGATTCACCAAAATTGCTGAGCAATTTGTCTGTAAATACTGAAAATACAATTATATGCAACTATACATTTGCATACATGCTTTGTACACAAACAACCTGGCAATTGATAAATTTATCAAATCTCAACATATGCAGTCACCACGAGACATGCTTAGGCCTGCTGAGCCTCATCGGTCGTGGGTAGGTTCGAACCAGCGACTTTGGAGATAGATAGAAGGCGTGCAAGCATTCTTTCTAACCGCAAGGCCACCGGACCATCTGTTGAGAGCGTTGGTTAGCAAGGAATACTGTTCTATAATATGCCTTGCATGTATGAAAATATGAAATGCAGAAATAGCAAAGGTGAGCCCGATTCGAAAGAATGAAGGTCCGATAAGCGATCATCCGATTTGCCAGCGCAGAATTCCAATTACGATTATCCGATTCAAATTTAAAAAATCAAGTTCCAATTTACGATTATCCGACAATCCGATTCGATTAATTAAGTGCGATATGACCTAATGTGAGAAGCAGCCAATGAGCATCTTATAGAATAGAAATCTTGAATTCTTTCAGAAGAAGTAGTGATAGTGATTTTCTGAGGTACTGCTCAATAGCCATATGAGGACAATTAATGATAAAGAAATAGCACGAATCAAATAATAGCGCAAGTTTCCAGCATCAATATAACATAATTCTCAGAGTTAGTATTGCCTAAAACCGTCTTACTTTCAAAATAGTAGTAGTATAAATGGGTTATTCTTAGAATTGCTTGCAAGATAAGAAAATAATAGGTGATTGTATAATGTCGTCCGTTCATAAACTATAAGTGAAAACAAGAATTCATTAACATAATTCATAAAAATGCTTTCAGTAAGAATTCAATAGGATGAATATGTTCACACGACTCAGTCTGAAAAAGTATGATGCTGAATAAAATATTTGCAGATGAGATTCTTCAATTCTGACATGAATCTATTCTTTAGAAAGATTCTTCAGATGCAAATTCATGCATGTTATGTGCCTGGAGGTAGAGGAAGCTCCGTATCAGTGATTTCTTATCACTTATTATCTGGAAATGTACACTGTATATAGGTAGACACTACTTTCAATTTTAGCGCAAAAAAGCTTTAGTTCAATTCGTGTCAGTCATTTTATGGTCAATATTTCGGTCTTCTCGATGATTCTTCTCGATGATCACACCATTAATAAGGTCATGTGGATAATATGTACATATTAAAGCTTAAAATGCAATAGATAACAAAGAACTCGCCTATAATTAAATTGAAGAAAATAAAGAGTGAAAATTGAGTGAATGCAATAATCGTTCCGTAATATGTCAACTACCTCAGGCGTCGCAAGCAAAGCATTACAAAGAATGCGATGAGCAATGACAGTAAATGCAGTGAAATATAATACTGCTATTGTATTAGTCATATAATTAACATTGCCACTAGTAGGCCAAAATGCAAAAACAACATTTTACAGAATTGTTTCGCTTGTTTTAAACATGCGGGTGTAGGCCTATCGATTCTTTGACTACCGATATTACTCATTAGAATATACATTGCTCCTCTTAGTCGCTCAATATCCGTTAAAACAAGCAATATGTTTTCTGATCAATGTGGATGTCATCGATTATGAAACCTTAAGAATTCTGAACATCAATATTGAAGAAGCGAATTTAAAATTTCAGTAAGCTTATAATAGGATGTTGGGTTTTTAATTTGACAACATAAAGCAGTTTTTGGATTTATAAAATCTTGATTAGATATATATATATATACTTTGCTGAAGTAGCAATTTGATTTAACCTGTGCAGAAATGGAGAAGAAATTCTTGTGGAAGAATTCATATCAAGTGAATACTTACATCAGTATTGATGACCTAACCGCGTCTGTTCATGGAGTTTTTTAGTAGGTCTTTTACCTGTGAGGCCGGATTCTGTCCTCCTTTGTTATTCATCTCTAAGTCCCGATGCAGAATGACTTTAAAATAATATATAATTACTTCAATGCATGCATCTGCTGTATCACAGTGTGCTTGCTCTCTTAAACTCTTCTAAAGTCAATTCAAATTTCAAATTAGCGAGAAATTGAGGATTTCAAGATTTCATGTTGCTCGAAATCCTAATAGAGCATTTACACCGGACGCATTGCGTAGTGTCATTGTTTATGAATGAGAAGTATATCAATCAGTTTGGTTGCATCAGTTTCAAGATATAGAATTGTACTACTCGTTTAATGAAATGTGGCACCGATTAATGGTGACTTCTGGTTGACAGATGGTTGTGCAGAGAAATGATTGACTTTCGACATAGATATCCGACAGTTCAAACCATGGAGTTCTGACTTTCTGAAGGTTTTACCGATCAAATATGGTTAATGTTAATGAAATATGACAAACACGTTTTCCAAATGTGACAATTTCAATCAAATATTTCAAGTGATGTAATCATTGAAGTGATTTGAGAATGATTTATGAAGCATGATGCTTTAGAACTGACATATAGTGTGTATATAATTATGTATAGCTTATGTGTGAGATCATTTTGAAAATTTCACGAATGCATTCATTTTCAAGGAATAATTTATTATCTATGTGCAATTGTCAATTTAAAAAAGATGTACATATATGTGTGTGTGCGTGTTTGTGTCTTGTTGGTTGTACTGCACGTACGTGGCATTGAGAAAGATTAGCAATCGAAACCGGTCTTCCACAATCTATCGGTCTTCGTTCTTGCTGTCTCCTGTAAATATTAGTGGTCGTCAGGTCAGTGTGGAGATCTCTTTTAAATAGATAGCAATATCTATTTAACGTGGCATATATTACATACGCAGCTCTATCCGTAATTTTATTACTAGAATCAATGAACATTTGAAAGCTTATCAGATCCCTACAGAAATAAACTTATCAGACCCCTACAGAACAGAATGCACATTCATTCGCCAAAGAAAGATAACTTCAAAATTCGTCTAGATTTCTGGAATCGATTTTAATAAGGAAGTCTGACTTTAGCACTCTCATGAATGAAAGGGCAAGCTCCGTCAACATATTATTAGATTTGTAATTTATTGTTCTGATTGATTGTAGCAGCTATCTATCTTCTTTGCAAGTGACTTTACAATTGATTTTGTGACTTCATGGCTAATGATTTTAATTCGATGACTTCTGTGATTTTATATTGAAAGACTCTCCCACTTTGTTTAGTTTCACCTGATGATGGCAAGTAATTGCTGAAACATGTAGTGCGTTCGTCAAAATCGCGTTTTTGATTCCAATATCTATGGGCTATTCACAAATTAAGCCCACTGACAGTTTCAGTTGCATTCCGTTTACGTCGAATCGCCCAAGGCATATTATGAGAAACATACCATTTGTTTCAGCCTACAGAATTGAAAGAATTGTCTGAAGATCAAACTAAAGTTACTCGCTATCTCCAGCTTAAGGAATAATTTGATTAACTTAAAATGCCCGTCAAAGCTTGTAGTCAATGTGATCACTAGAGCGAAACAGGGAGTAAAATGCACTGCTAGAATAAAGAACAGCGAACAAAAGCTTATCCCATTTGTACACATTTTCAATCCTAAAGTCTGTCATGAAATTATTTATCCTTTAGCGAACCCTTTAAAATCATCGAATAAGTTGTAAATTTCAAAGCTCTTTGAGACAAACAAAATCTCCTCTGTCAATCTTCGTAGAAATAAGAGGACAGTTTTGATTGGTGTCAGAAAATGCGGCCAACCTAGATGTAAGTGTTGCGCTTTGGTGGAAGTAGGGAACAGCACCTCTTTCAACGTCAGCGGGATAGTGAATCATACTGCAATCTAACTTAATATTAACTGTGATTCTTCAAATTGTATTTACAAACTCGCCTGAAAGGGCTGTGATAGCTTTTACATAGGTCAATCAGGTGATACCCTTCTCTTTGAGTTACTATCCACCGGCAACAAATTCGTGATCAAAGATATTCGTTCCTCCCTGTGAGCAACCATGTCAGAAATTGTGCTAAATACATTTCTGTGAAATTTTCTATAACTTTCTTTTGCAAAATGCCCACTGGATGAACTAAATTGGATCGGGAGTATAAAAAAGACATTAATAAAGAAATTTCATCCTCCTCTCAATACTATAAAATGTTAACGTTCAGATTTCATTAATTCAAATCTATGTATTCATGATTTCCTATTTCTATTAATTTGAATTTTCGTATTCAATACATTTCATTTCGCAGTTGGCAGAAACATGTCAGCGACTACCTGAAGATCTGTTTTTTTTTCTCTTTTCATATATATATATATAAAAAGCACTCAAGGAAAAGTCAGAGGTATCAGAATTCCCGACCAGTTTCGTCCTGATCTAAGCAGGCTAGTCATGGGATTGAAAATGATTTATTCAAACTCAAATATGCATAAAATGAAACATAGAAATTATTCTATATTTAACTGAGGTCTTAGTAAAGAAATGAAATCAGTCTCCTTCTTCTCACGACCTATGCGACTGGAATGTACCATGGATTTCTATATAGTATAAAGGATGCCAGATTATTGCAGAGTTGTAGAATCGTATTTCAGAATCCCTTCTATATTTGATAAAATTTGTTCCCAGGGAAAATCTAAGTGGAGAGGGATTTTATCGCGGATATCTGTGGTCCTAATAATCTGGCATCCTTTGGTAAGCGATTGATCCTAGTGATTTCATAATTCAAATGCACCAATTATGAGAAAGAAGAAAACCACGTATAGCCGACATGTTTCATTTACTCTTCAGTAAACATCATCAGGGCAGAAATTTTAAAGCTATGTACAATCGGATTGAAATACTTCATCTGCTAATTTCTCAATTTTGTGTCGCACTGTCTATACCAAAATTGCTGAAACTTTGGCCATCAAAGCGAACAAGCAGACGATATTGAATGAACATGCAACCTCGATCGCACTACGAATCTTTGCTACATAGGCAGCCAATCACTGCTCTTGTTGTATCTATTGATTTTTATCTTGCTGTCATTTTAGTATTTCAATCCGATTGTACATAGCTTTAAAATTTCTGCCCTGATGATGTTTACTGAAGAGTAAATGAAACATGTCGGCCATACGTGGTTTTCTTCTTTCTCATAATTGGTGAACTGGCATCCTTTATAACGGATAGAGGATAGCTATACGATTCTCTGACATAGATCGTGAAATTATTTGATATATCCCTCGGGCTTTCATCAAATAATTTCCCTCTCTATATCCCAGAGAATCGCATAGCCATCCTCTATCCATTACATAGTATACTATACTGTTATACCATAGTCTAGCGGGGTATATTAATATTTTGACACCGAAGTAAATTCATAACCCCCGAAGCCGTAGGCTGAGGGGGTTATGGATTTCGCTGAGGTGTCACAATATTAATATACCCCGCTAGACTATGGTATAACAGTATTGTACCAGGCTCCAGCCACAATAGATCATTTAAACACTTTGCCGTAGAAAATTTATTTATTATTTTGCCACAAATTTTGAATTTTAATTATAACTTTAATAGTGCTACTAGCTTAGTGAAATAATTGAAATAATATCATCCCATTACTCCTACTAACTTCTCCGCTAAGATCAGGAAAAAGTGAAATTTATCAACAATTCAATAATATTAATTTCTCAACAGTAGATGGTGCAATACAAGGAAGGCATGAAGTCAGTTGTGGAACACGTTCACAGTAACTTTGCAATTTTTGAAAATTAAAACGGCCTTGCTGTTCATGATCAAGTTCGGACTCTTTTAGATGCAGGTCGTAAGCTTCGTTGCAAATTTGATCATCTAGACAGTCACTAGAAGAAGAAGTAGCGATATCAAAGCAACCAATTTTGTTGCTTATATGATCACTCATTTCACTTTTCCTTTTGTTGGTTATTCTCTTGTATATCCCAAGAGCACTATTGGTTTTATGTCCCGATACGGAGCGGATTTCGTTCTCGGAAAAAGTTTCACCAAGGATGGTACATGATGTCACTCGCACAGAATGGTTGGTGTATCTTCTCGACAAACCAGTAATTTTGCTGATATGTGGCATGAAAGAACCAAGTGTATTTTTCCCCACTGGTCGGGCTTCATACCAATATTCATCGGAACATAGGAATGAATTTTTTGGTTTTTGCCACGGAAACTCACAAGAGTGATTCAGCTTTTTCAAGTATGACTGAAATATTTTCACAGGACACTTGTCTTTGTTTGTTGCATATATTCGGCCACCAATGCTGTGTTCAACATCATTTTCACGGTGATTCTTCTGCATTTCGTCTTTGCTTTTTATCAGATATTGGCGCCCTGTGTCATCAGTTAGGATCTCAAAGTCAGAGACTTTCATATCTCTTATGTTCTCTCCACCGCGACGACAAAAATATAGCTGAATGTAGAACCACGTTAAATACTGCAGTTTGAATGGTGTCGTATCATCGAGAGATGAAATAATTTTTTTAACATAATTCTCGGATATAGCAGGAAAATGTGAAGTGAAAGCTAAGCCATCAGACTTCAGCTTCTTAATCAAACATTGATATGTTTCCTTACTTTTTGAGAAAGTTGGATCATTCACAATGTCGATACCGGCATTTTCCTGAAAATATCTTTTCAGCCCATATCTGAGTGCATCAAAGGTGGATTTCTTGACATTTCTGATCGACAAATAAAATCTACTCATCACTTCATCGACAACTGTGGATTCCACAGGTGCTTTCAGTTGATCAATGATGACGCTTAATCTCATGTCAATTTTTCTAGAAATTCCTCAAACATAAGAACGGCATATTGTGTTTGCTTGCTGGTGTTTTTGCAGTATTTGCTATTATTTACTGCCTCTACATACTCATCAGATGGTAACACTATCTGCAACTTTCTCTCCATTGCTTGCTGCTACTTCCTGCCGTGATATATTAAAAGTGGTATATTATTTCATAACCCACTTTTAATATATCACGGTAACACATAGTTTTCTCAAAGCAAATCAAGAAGTCTATGATAAAATGTCAATGCTTCTATGAACAAACCATTGATATCCATAGCAAAAAGCAGGGAACTATGAAGATTTATACACCAAAAAGATTACATTGACGAGATAGACAGAGCATGGTACAATATACTATATAGAAATCCATGAATGTACATGTAATGGATATAGCATGTTTTAGAGGTCATTCATGAAATTATAAACCGAAGGCCGGAGGCCTTCGGTTTATAATTGGATGAATGAACGATAAAAAATGCTATATCCATTATAATACATGATATCGGGCTATATTATCGCCGGGCTTTATTTACTTAAAGCCCTCAAACCATGGATATCAGCATGGCATTGGATCTATCAGGGATCTATACATAGAATTGGATCATTCATGCATTATGGGAAAGCATGGACATAGCAGATTCAAGTCCATGGATCCATGGAAGATATTTGATTTTTAAAATCATGAATATCTGTCACTTAGATGTCACTGAATTGATATTGATCAATCAAATCGAAAACTAATGGCAAGTAACTGGCCAATGCTAGACTTCAACAAATTTCCGAATAATATGATATCAGGATTGACTACCGAAGAAATAACTGACGTGATGAACCGCAACTTCCACGTAAATGAACTTGATTCATATGTCCAGTCTTCTACATCAAGATTTACTAATGTGACTGATGAACAACTGCAAAATACAACAGCAAATTTGATGCCCAAAGGTACAAAAGCACGAAACAAGTGGGCAGTGGGACTGTATCAAAAATGGGAAACCCAAAGATTCGTTCTCTCCGGAGACGATGCGACAATCCCCCTGCCAAAAGCAGAGGAACTAAAGTCAGCATCACTACAGCAGCTAGATTACTGGCTCGCTAAATTTATTTTCGAGATAGTAAAGGGTGATGGTACGAGGTATCCCAGAGATTCTCTCGTGAGCATTGTAGCAGGTATCAATGCTCACTTAAAAGAAGATCGAATTGTTAACCTGTTTAAGCAGGATGAATTTCGTCACTTCCAGTCGATACTGGACGCTGCTTGCATTGAATCCTCAAGACTGGGAGTTGGTGTATGCAAGAGGCAAGCAGAAGTCATCACTGCCTCCGAAGAAGAACGCATGTGGTCAATGAAGGTCTTGGGTGGACAGAGTCCTCGCACACTCATTGATACATTGCTGTTTTACAACGGACTTCATTTCGCGTTAAGAAGTGGCAGAGAACATCGGACTTTGACGATCGACCAGATCAAAATAATAGAACCAGACGTGAATACCGAATTTTACGTGTTAGAATACCACGAGAATGTCTCGAAAACCAATTCCGGTGGACTGAAGCATCGTCGCATAGAGCCTAAGATAGTGAGGCATACCGATATGCTATCAATCAGTAATCCCGAAAGGTCTCATGCATTGCTTCTAAAGAAGTATCTTGACCTTAGGCCACCAAACTGCTCGCCTGCTTTCTATTTGACACCAGTTATTTGCTCATCATATAATGAAGGTCGGTGCTGGTTCAAAAATGTCCCTATTGGACACAATCTGTTGGCTTCCACAGTCAAAAGACTGTGTAACGATGTCGGAATTGATGGGTTCAAATCCAATCACAGTCTCCGGGCGACGTGTGCCACTCGTTTATTCAATCAAGGGGTGGACGAGCAAGTGATAATGGCCAGAACAGGTCATCGTTCGTCAACTGGTGTGCGATCTTACAAAAGAATTGGAGAAATCCATTATCACAACAGTAGCGCTGTGATTGACAACCGCTCCATTCAACAGCTGCAACACCAAAGCGAAACAAATTCAAGCAAGTTTGTTTTCAATTTTCACTCGGGGTGTAATGTTATCATAAAAAATGACTCAAAGCAATGAACTGCGCTTTTAGCGTTACTTGCGTATTTCTCTTTTTGCATTGACTTACTATTTTGTCTTTTTCTATGTTCATGATATTTGAGGTTTGATATTGATGCAAATATAGTCTACTGAAGCAGGTCATTATTTTTCCATCTAAAGGCTATGCAGCTCAACTTAAAGCCCTCCTGGGATAGGATGGCTATGAATATCATGTATTATTCATTTGGTAAATGGGAGCCGCTTCAAACTTCGAAGTGAGATTTCTAGCACAATGAGCTATGTGCTTGCCCATATTGAGAATTCTATACTCTTCATGGTCAATCTGCTGCCGATGGATAGTCAGACGGTTGCGAAAGATATCTCCCGTTTGACCTAGATAGAAATCTCTACACGCATTGCACCTTATTGCATAGATAACATTTCTTGGATGTGCAAGTGAGATTCCTATTTATAGTAAACAACCGGGTGCGATCACTATTACCCATCTTAAACATATATATTATATATATATATATATATATATAATCTTTATTTCTTATATTATTGCCATTTTTGATTCTATTTATTTATTATATACATACCTGTTTATATAGAATATATATATATATATAATATGTATATATATAATATATATACAGGGTGTCCGTAAAGTCGCTTGACTTTTAAATTGAATATCTACATGAGTAAACAATAAACGTTTACTTCAGAAACCCTGTTATATTACGCAACATGAAGGGGAATTTACGAATCTAACAATAAGAAATGAATATTCGATTATTTAACTGCTTAAATTTTGCATTCTGCATGCAGTCATTTTTGTAATGAATACTATATGTGCAATTATAGTGCTTAAACTTTGGTGAATTCATTTCAGTTTCAGTAAATGTTAAAATCAATTAGCTGTGCTGTTAATTATGTCAATTAACCTTACCTAGGGCCATAGCTCAAAATTTTCCCTATTCAATTCTATGAAACTTTCATTACCAGCCATGACATGCTTAGTCATTGATTGATTCATATCGTATCATCTTCAATTGAGAGCGTCAAATTAATCAGTTTTCATGGCATAGAATTGCCATATCCCATATCTATGACGTGATGTTTTCGCTAACCAATGACAAAGACGCGTGTGTCAACCAATAGTCTGTATAATAATAACTGTAATAACTATAATAATAATAGTCTGTATAATAACCAATAAGTCTGTATCATAGTGTTTCCTCATACTATGTTCGAAATCTCAATGTGAAGTGGTACGATCGCTGCCTATCTTATTAACAATGGATCTTCAGACTCGGATAGAGATAGTTCAGTGCTTCTATGGATGCAATAGAAGTGCTACAGCTGTCCTTCGAATGTTTAAGACTCAAAGACGCATTCACAAAGATCCTTTTACAACAACATCGATTGCAAATATCATCAAAAAGTTTAAAGAAACTGGCAGCGTCCATGATAAACCTCGCAGTGGCCGTCCTACAATGGATGACATGACAATTGCAACTGTGAATCGCGTCGTCGAGGAGACTAGTTCAAAATCAAAGCTAGGAGTCACGTCAGTTCGCAAAGTGGCGGAAGAGGTTGGCATCATTTCAAAGACTGGTGTCCATAAAATCGTTCGGCATGAACTAAAACTTTACCCGTACAAATTACAAGTAGTGCAAGCACTTGAGCCGGCCGACAAGCCAAAGCGCTGTGAGTTAGCGAGTTTGACTTCTCGACAATCAGAATGTAATCGATGACATTGTCTGGTCTGACGAGGCGTATTTTTCACTCGATGGGATCGTTAACACGCACAATTGCCGTATCTGGTCAGATGTTAAGCCATCAACATGCATCTCAAAATCCCTTCATTCACCTAAGTTATGTGTCTGGATGGGATTTTCTGCTAAGTTTGGACTACGACCTTTTTTCTTCTCCAACACAGTGACAGCTGATTCCTATCTCCAGATGTTTATCTCCTCAACTTGCGCAAAAGCGCAAAAGCGCAAATTGTCCTCCTGTATATTTATAATAGATGGTGCCCCACCCCACTTTGCAACAAAGGTACGAAACTTCCTCGTCCAGCCATTTGGTGATCGCGTGATAAGTAGAGGATGTGACCGAGAGTGGCCTCCACGTTCACCTGCTGATTTGAATCCTCTCGACTTTTGGTTCTGGGGATGGATGAAAGCGAAGATATACCATCATGGTAAGCCACAAAGCCTGGACCAGCTGAGTGAGAAGATCACTGATATCTGCAATGAAGTCACACGCGAAGAACTTGCCGCTGGTGTTTTCGATATTATTCGGCGATTGACTGCAGTGATTGATTGCGATGGCAATCATTTCGAACACTTGATTTGAACATTTTAATCATCAAATATTGGCTTCTTAGTGTTAGATTCGTAAATTCCCCTTTATGTTGTGCAATATAACATGGCTTGTGATAAAAAAGTTTATTGCTTTCTCATGTAGATATTTATTCAATTTAAAAGTCAAGCGAATTTACGGACACACTGTGTATATATATATATATATATATATATATATATATATATATATATATATATATAATACATATGGAATATATATATGTAATCTTTATTTCTTATATTATTGCCATTTTTGATTCTATTTATTTATTATATATATACCTGTATATATATATATATATATATATATAATCAATTACCAAAATATTTTTATGAACAAAAAACATCCAATTCGGTACTCAGTTTCATGCGTCTAATAACACAATCATCAGCCGAATGAATATCACACCCAAAATTGTTGCAACAATACCGGTGACATTAATCATTGTATATCAATCAAATTAAAGTAAAGAATGATAGAAAGCTATGAAATGTACTGGAAGCATGCAATGTGCATTACGTCATTCTGAAGTAGCAAAGCAAATATTTGATTTTGTGTCTGCACTTAGAAACCAGTTCACTTCTATTGTTGATAAGATTTTTATCCTTGCTTATCATCCACTTCATATTAACCCTTTCGATCCTGTTTCGCATCTATGGCTTCCTCCCCTACCTGCCTGTAAAAATCCTAAAATTTCGGGATTTTTCAAATGCTGTTTACTCGACCAAAAAGTGTTGTCCTGACCCCAACCAACACTAAATAGGATGCCAAATAGATCGAATAGTCCCCTAACATCAGAAAACATGCGAAAACAGTCGAAATTATCCAAAAAATTTATATTTTTTTAAAAATACAAAAATCATCAAATTTTCACTTGGTGGGACATTAGTCATGTTTAAACTTTTTGAAACAGTCACCCAGGCAAAGCCCAGATGTATCGTGATTCTCTTCTGATTCCGTTGCTGAAACAGACACGGTAACGCTTCAATGGATTTTTCTTGCCAGTTGTGGATGGGATTCTTTTTTGCACATGTGTAGTCGTGCGCTGTTCCTCTGACGGTTGTCTTTTTCTTCTGGCTCCCTTTGGTGTTGATTGCAAATCTGTCAAGACTCGTATGGCATCCCTTAGGAAGTCAAAGAAACTCACGTTGCTTTCTTTCTCTTTTCTGTATACAGCCCATGAATTGAAAAGTAGCCGAAGAATGCAATTCAGGCCGATCTTCTTGTACCAGGCATGCGATTTGTGAGCGCAGTTGTATTGACGAATAACTTGGTCTGTGAGATCTATCCCTCCCATTTCTTGATTGTAATTCTCGACAATTGATGGCATGAGCACATTGGTTCGAGCATTGCCCTTGGAAATCCTTTCTTTTTGCACCAGAGAAGCATTGTCACACGTGGACATCAGATAAACATCCTTTCTGTCACAGAATTTCACCGCTATTATTCGGTCCTTTTCAGCGAATGCCGATGACACAGGTTGCAGTTTCTTTTGAATAAGAATTTTTGGAATTCCTCTTTGCGGTCTGACTGTTCCACGAACACCCGTATTTCTCGAAAGAAGGTACTCTATCAGCCGCAAGCTTGTAAACCAATTGTCTATATTCAGGACGTATCCCCTGTCAAGCATGTCAGCCTTTGAAAGTAATCGAACGACTATCTTTTCACTATTCGAAAGCGCCTCAGTACCAGGCTCGCCGGTTTCATAACAGGTATCCTTGCCAACATAGATTTGAGAATAAATCATGTATCCCGTTCTATCTGCAAGAATGAATAACTTCACACCAACCAAACCTGGATCTTTTCGTCCGAATAAACATCTTGATTGAAAGCCTTCCCTTGAATAATACAAGACTTTCATCCAAACTCAGAGATTGAAGTGGTCGGTACTCATGGTGGTCCAGAATGACGTTTAATTGAAAAAAATTAGAACTCGCATAAATCATACACCATTCGAAAACTCTTTGGTTGGCGAATATTTTTGGCACAATTTAGAAATTTTTTGTCGATATCTTTATGAGTAGTATAGAAAAATGTATTTTTGTACTTAGAACGACAAAATTCACGTGGGTTCTAAAGTTTAATGGTCGTTAGACGACATTTAACGTGTACAATTCAGGCTAATAATAATTACTTTATCATTGTAGATAAAAATAACATAAAAATAAATGGCCAAATATGTTCACGGCGACGTTAGTAAGTAGTATGAGTCATATATAGAGTTCTGTATCTTTCTAAGAAAATAAATAAATTCTTATTACATCTATATGTGTCGGCCAGCAAATCAGCTGTTATCAGTGCTGCGTATAAAACCGCCCTATCGGTCGCTCATTGAAATATCGATTTTCTGTCACGTGATATTTCGTCATCGACTGCACGTTTCCATATTGCTGCCATGTCAACACCAAAGCGAACTACAAGGTCGAATTCCTCAAGCACTGCTGGTGTCACAATGGCTGATCTAAAAGAACTTTTGGAATCAACAAAGAAAGAGATAATAAGTTCTGTTAAGTCAGAATTTGCTGCACTTAGGGCAGTGGTTCTCAACCTATGGGCCGCGGCCCAGACATGGGCCGCGGAGCCCTCCCAGATGGGCCGCGGCCGGCTAGCGGTGATGTGATTCCCGCCGCCAATCAATCCTGCCTGTCTGTGATTGGCTGACTGAGCGGTGATGTGATTGGCTGACTGGACCACGCGATAACCGCTACGCTGTCGCTACAACTGCTAATAACCACTGCGCTGTCTGCGTGCACACACTGAGTTAGGCTGTCTTCGTTCTAGACGTGTGGCTGTGTAATGCCGAAGCGCACATATAAAGAAGCATTCCTCGGCCTCGGGTTTACGGAAATCATCAGCAGCGGTGAATTGAAGCCACAATGTGTGGTCTGTTCCGAGGTGTTGTCGAACGAAGCCTTGAAGGAGAGCAAGCTTCTCCGTCATCTGCGCTCGAAGCACCCAGCACTCGAAGATAAAGGTAAGTCTGATTGAAAATACAGTGCTGATCAAAAAAAACCGACCACTTAAACTTGATCAATTTTAATCGCTTCTCCTGCCTTCAATATTTGTCGTACAGCAACGAGATATACATCATTCGAAAGATGACTTTCCACAGATTCAAATGAGCTATAATTTGTTAACATCCGTTGCCAAATGTCTTGACCACAGTCCAAAAACGAAAAAACGCATTTTTTTTCAACGGCGTTTAATTGATATTAGATCTCAAAATTTCAGAATAATTTTTATACCAAAATGTGTAGAATTTAATAAGCTTTAATATGATATATCATTTATTAAAATCGGTTCATAAATAAAAAAGATAATTATTTGGTAAAAATTATGAATTTTAACTTCAAATCAATTAATTTTCCTTTACTTAAAGTTGTTAATTTCATTTCTTTATTGATTTGCATAAACACCTGCATACATATTTTTCTACGGTTTTAATAACGTTGAAGAGGTAATAATGCTATTGTTTAGAAAACAAGTTTTCGAGCATACAGGTATGAAACAAGACATTTGGCGTCAGTTATATGACTCATCTGGGCAAAAGGAAAATTAATTGATTTGAAGTTAAAATTCATAATTTTTACCAAATAATTATCTTTTTTATTTATGAACCGATTTTAATAAATGATATATCATATTAAAGCTTATTAAATTCTACACATTTTGGTATAAAAATTATTCTGAAATTTTGAGATCTAATATCAATTAAACGCCGTTGAAAAAAAATGCGTTTTTTCGTTTTTGGACTGTGGTCAAGACATTTGGCAACGGATGTTAACAAATTATAGCTCATTTGAATCTGTGGAAAGTCATCTTTCGAATGATGTATATCTCGTTGCTGTACGACAAATATTGAAGGCAGGAGAAGCGATTAAAATTGATCAAGTTTAAGTGGTCGGTTTTTTTTGATCAGCACTGTATAATATTAAATATAATTATAATAAAATTATGTCGTTTTGTATTACTACAGAGCTGGACTACTTCAAAACGCTGGAGGGCAGGGTCAGACGTGGGAGACTGACGTCGGCGTCGAATCCGGCCGTCATATTGCAGAAAAACTTGACCCTCGCTTCTTTCGACGTTGCGTGGAAGATGGCGCGCAAGAAGGTTGCACATACGATGGCCGAAGATCTCGTAAAGCCAGCCATCATCGACGTCCTGAAAATTCTCGAAGAAGACGCAGCTGCGAAGAAGGTACGTATACCTACGTTGGCTATAAATGACGCATGCAAACATAGACATTCACATTTCAGGTTTCGAACGTGCCCATGTCCAACGACACAATCAGACGGCGCATTGCTGAGATGTCGGCGGATGTGCGAGAACAGGTCGTGCAGGAAATGAAAGCCGCCGGGAAGTTCGGTATTCAACTGGACGAAAGTACGGACACGAGCAACGATCCACAGCTGCTGGTGTATGTGAGGTACCGACGTAACGACGAATTGGTGGAAGAGATGTTGTTTTGCCACGCGCTGGAGACAACGACAACAGGAGCAGACATCTTTAATTGTGTCGACCAGTTCTTCTGTGACGAGGGCCTGAGCTGGCAAAACTGCTTCAGTATCACCACTGACGGCGCACCTGCGATGCTTGGACCCTTCCAAGGGTTTTACGGCCGCGTGAAGCAAGTGCAGCCAGACGTGGTTTCTGTGCATTGCATGCTGCACAGAGAGAACTTGGCGTCGAAAGAGTTGGGCGGCGAGCTGAGCGCTGTCATGAAGGACGTTGTTGACGTGGTGAACTTCATCAATGCGCGGGCGCTGAACTCTCGGATTTTTGCCAAGCTTTGTGCAGAAGTGGGGGCAGAGCATGTGCATCTGCTGTATCACTCTTCAGTCCGCTGGCTCTCAAGGGGAAAAGTGCTCGCGAGAGTCGTGGAGCTGAGGACGGAGGTGGAGATGTTTCTTGTCGAGAAGAAACACAACTTAGCAGCGAAGTTCAACGATCCGAGGTGGCTGTTGCAGGCCGCGTACCTTGCAAACGTGTTTGGGGAACTGAACATCTTGAACAGCTCGATGCAAGGTAGAAACACAACTGTTGTCGACCTCACCGAGAAGCTGCTGGCATTCAAGCAGAAGCTGAAGCTATGGCAGCAAAAAGTTGACACCAATAGAACAGCGGTCTTCCCCACATTCAATCTACTGCTCGAAGACTCGTCGGACGACGACGCGGCCTACGCCAGAAAATTGGCCTCAGCCCACCTGGAAAAGCTGGCCGTGAAATTCGAGGAGTATCTTCCGCCCATTGATGTCAAGCTGCACAGTTGGGTGCGGCAGCCATTTGACTGCCAAGTCGAGGACGCGCCGGACAGTCCTGGAGTACAGGAAGAACTCATCGAGGTTCAGCACGACTACGTGTTGCGGCAGCAATTCAAAGAAAAGTCATTGGGCAACTTTTGGGCTTCGCTGATGAGGAGCAAACCGACGCTGGCAGGAGAAGCAATGAAGTCCCTGTTGCCCTTCGCTACCACGTACCTCGCAGAACAGGGGTTTTCAGCGCTCACGGTCATAAAAACCAAATACCGGGGAAGGCTGCAGCCAGGAAACGACATGAGGCTCGCGCTTACCACGATCAAGCCGAGGTTTGAGCGGCTTGCAGCTATGAAGCAGCACCAGGGAGCGCACTAACAACCAATTTTTACTGACTACTGAGTACTGACCACTGTTATGGCCAAATAAATAAAGCGTTGTGGAAATACTACCCATTTTTTATTTTTGACCACCCATTTTGGATTTTCGTCGGTTGGGCCGCGCCGAGGTCCGGGATTCCAGGATTTGGGCCCCGGCCAAAAAAGGTTGAGAACCACTGGTCTAAACAACCAGACCCTGCGAATGTTGGGTCGGGGAGGGCGAATCAAGTGCAGTATTTTCAAGACGGCTTTTAAATCCGATTAAAGAATCGTTAAATGCAGCTCAAGCAAATCAGACGAAACGCTATCTACCATCAATTCTGTCAGCTAACTGTCGCTCTGTCCTTCCGAAGCTAGATGAAATTCGCACATTGCTCTTATTAAAAGATATAGATATATTTGTTGCATCGGAATCTTGGCTGAATGACTTGCACGATAATAGCATCGTAGCCATTGAAGGCTACTCGTGTTTTCGCGCTGATCGCAGTAACAGAGTTGGCGGAGGAGTGGCTATCTGGACTAAATGCGTATTTCCTTCATATTGCTTCCCAAGTGCTTACCATCCTGACTTTGAATGTCTGACTATATGTTTTACCACTCTTCGCATTATTCTATTCGCAATGTATCTCCCACCCGTCATCAGCACTCGTATTGTCATAAATGAATACATCGTTTTGCATCTGGACGATGTTCTACAAGCTCATCCTGACTATTCACTAATAATTTGTGGTGATTTAAATAGATTTAAAATTCATGACGTCTGTAATTCGTTGATTTGGTGAATATCAGCAACCGTCCCACTTACGGTAATTCGGAGTTGGACTACATACTAATACCCGAATCGTTGAGTGATAAGTACCGCATTACTTTATGTGATCCCGTCGATAAATCAAAGACTCCACATGCTTCCCTCCTTGCCACAGCACCTGTAGAACCAGCAAATAATGCTTGCATCGTCAAAAAGGTCTACGATTTACGGGCATCGTATGTTCATGATTTTGTTTCGTGGGTGGCTTCGATCGACTGGAACTTTATTGAAAGTGACAATATTTCCTTGGATAAAAAATGTTATATGTTCCACTCTTTGTTGAACTCCGCCATTGATGCATGCATTCCTGTATCTCATGTTCATTGTACGCCCAATGATAAGCCTTGGATAACTAATATTGTGAAGGATCTCATTAATAAACGATGGGAGGCTTACCGACAGAAAAACTTCAATTTATATAATCATTTGAAAGTCAAAGTCAAGAAAGAGATATTCAAAGCTAAAATGATATGGATGAAAAAGCAAAAAGCAAATGACTTATGGAAAATGGTTAAAACTGTTCGAGGTATTGACACATCAGCACATCCTTTGATGTCTATTCTATCTCGTTACTCATCGATTGAGACCGGTGCTAATGCTATTAATGACCATTTGACATCAATATTTTCAATCTCATCAATAAATAGCGACACACTTCCTGTTGAAACTGAATGGGATATCGATGTGACAGTGGATGACATTCTCAGATTAATTGAGAGACTTCCTGCTAAGAAAGCAGCTTCTGATTTGCCGGTTATTCTTTACAAGAGTGCTCGATTTATTCTAGCTAATCCCATACATGGTCTTATCATGGAATCTATCACTTCTCGCAGTGTTCCAAAAATCTGGAAAACGGTTTCTGTTTCTCCCCATTCCCAAAACATCAAATCCCTCCATGCATGATATCCGTCCGATTTCCCTATTGAAAATTCCCGCTAAACTTCTTGAGAAAGTTGTGCTATCATCAGTAAAAGACTTATTGCTGAAATGTTACGGTCGCCACCAGTTTGGCTTTCGCCAAAATTCATCTGCCTTGTGTGCATTGGTCTCCCTACATGACTATTTGACGTCTTGTCTTGATGATTTGGAAACCGATGGGGCCATTGTTCTGGCATATGATTATTCGAAAGCGTTCGACACATTGAAATCAGAACACATCATCAATAAGTTAGTCAGCAGTAAATTTCCTCCTGGATTCGTACATTGGGTTACTGATTACCTAACTGACAGGAAACAATATGTGCAAATCGGTTCAACATCCAGCTCGGTGACAAGTGTTACATCTGGCATCCCGCAAGGATCAATTATTGGTCCCTTCCTTTATTGTGTTGCTACAAGCTCCTTCGACTTTGATTCCCTTGATTGTCGACTAACGAAGTACGCAGATGACACCACTTTGTGCATGCCAATTTATAAGTCTGGCGATAATGATCACATCATACGTTATCATCGAGCTCTTGTCAATTGGTCCAACGAAATGGATCTCCAAATAAACCTCGACAAATGCAAAAGTCTCACCGTCCTGAAGAAGTCTTCTCAGCCATCCAATGTAATGACTATTCCCGGTGTTCAGCCAGTTGATTCTCTGTGCATATTGGGAGTCCACTTCAATAGTGCAGCCACATGGACCAATCATGTTGATCACGTTGTTAGAAATGCTTCCCGGAAATTGTATGCCTATCGAATAATCCGTCCAACTTTGTCCCACGAGGATCTCAAGATCGTCTATTTCAATATGATAAGATCTTCAATTGAGTACTGTGCTCCACTTTTTCTTGGTGTTTCTACAACAGATTCTAGCCGCATTCATCGTGTGCAGAATCGATTCCACAGAATTTTGTGCGATCCTGAGTGCAACAATCAATGCTTGCCATCCCTTGAGGACCGCCGCATAGCTCAGTCATTGAAGTTTTTGCGCAACATTATGGGCCATGAGCATATTCTCCATAATTTGCTACCTACTTCGTCTCACACTGGCAGGTTTATTTTGCCCAAACGACGAACTGAGAAACGCAATCAATCTTTTATTTTACTTGCTTGTTCGATTTTCAACTCTATGTATATAAGATAACTTCAAATTGTACTGATCGATTCACATTCCAATTTCAATAAACGCTTATTATTATTATTATTATTATATGACTGACACGGGTCAATTCGAGGACGCTGAGGATACATCTAATGTATTTTCATAGATGTACCATAGTAGACTAATTTACGATATTAAATAACTTTTGATAACCTAAAATTAAGTTCAATGAAATCAATTTGTCAAAGCTTGATCGAGATCATTATTCATGTACACTGAAGGCAGAGAGAAATATGAAAGATACAAGTGTGCGCAAGTTATTTGTCATTGCTATCGTTCCAGGCACAAAGGAGACATATCGCAATGTATTGTTACTGTGGAATTTATTGAAACTTACGTCTCCTCATACATTACATCCCTTTTAATTGTGAAGGGACTAGCGTGAAGGCACTAGCATGCCGTTAGATGATTAAGCTGATGAGATGTCTATGTTAAGCTTTCAATTGTAAACACAATTTTCAAATGTGAAGGTGCATTGGAATTGAGCATAGACATCTAATTAGTTGCTTATTCGTCCACCTTACTCTCACGCAGTTTGTAGCAGATTGACATAGAATGTGCAGATTTCAAAATTGGTAACCTTTCAAAATTTGAAATGAAATTGGCAGATCTGCTGATCTTCACCATTTTCATTTCACGCTACGCGACATGAGAATCTATTATCCTTCGCTGCGGATTCGCCTAATTCAAGTGCACCACGACGATCAGAAGAACAATTGGCATCTGCGATTATAAGACAGAAAGTTCGTGAGTCCGATGACACTTCGTTCAAGCTTTCCTCGATCAGAGGCCAACCCTTGAGGGTCGATGTTTCCAAGAGCCCGCAGCCTGAAAAGGTAACAGCTGACGACATGCAGAGAATTCGTTCAGATTTAAGGTTATCGACCAACCAGACAAAGGCTCTTGGAAAACACATTCGTTCTGCTTTCGGATCCAGAAATTCAACTGAGCCGTACTTGCGAGAGAAATTGCAACTTGTATCTCATCAAGTCGATGACATATTTACTTATGAAGTTCACCAATTTGACTCTTCGGCGAGTAAAGCATCTTCATCGCTCCCAGTTGTGTATTGTACAGACATTGAAGCATTGAAAGATCGTGTTGTCGCCCACAGACATCCTCAGGGTGGCGTCGAAGTAGATTCAGTTATTGGTCTGGACGGAGGTGGAGGTTTCCTCAAAATCTGTGTAACATTTCGATTACCTCATGATCCATCATCTGAAAGCACAACTGTGGTGAGAAGCAAACTATCCGATGGCGTTGCTGAGAGAAATCTGAAAGATACAAGTGTGCGCAAGTTATTTGTCATTGCTATCGTTCCAGGCACAAAGGAGACATATCGCAATGTATTGTTACTGTGGAATTTATTAAAACTTACGTCTCCTCAAACATTACATCCCTTTACTTACTTGTTGTATGGATTTAAAGTTAGCAAACACAACAATCGGTTTGATGGCACATGCATGTTCTCATCCATGCACGTAGTGCAATTCATCGAAGGAAAAATTGGATTCTCGTGAACTGAGAACTTTGGGAAGTGTACGTCGTCAGTACTGGCCGTTTGTTGACTCGGAGAAGGACACAAAGAATGCCAAACATTTCGGTAATTGCATTCACTCACCCATCTTCAAAGGCCCAGATACCACTGAGGTAATCGATATAATTCCACCTCCGGAGCTACACTTGATGTTGGGCGCGGTGAACTTGTTATTTGTAGACTTGCAAAAGAAGTGGCCAGAAGTTTTGCGATGGGCCTCATCTTTGAATGTTGAGAGAGAGGCAATTCATGGCGGTGCTTTCGCGGGCAACGCTTGCCGAAAACTCCTGAAGAATGTGGATCTATTGCAAGAACTTGCTCCCATTGAGCTGAGAGACTATGTTTGGGCATTTCGCGCCTTGAATGATGTAGTATTGAGTTGCTTTGGGAAAATATTGCAAAAATGACTATAAGGGTAAGATTGATGTCTTCAATCATTGTTTTCAAGCTTTGGGTCTACAAGTGACTCCGAAGATTCATGCCATACTGTTCCACGTGATTGACTTCTGTGATCGTAAAGAAACCGGACTCGGCATGTGGTCAGAACAAGCTTTTGAATCGGTTCATGCAGACTTTACACATGTGTGGCAAAAATACAAAGTGCCGACAACACATGAAAGATTTGCTGATCGTTTTCTCCGGTCCGTACAGGAGTATAACGGAAATCATTTTTAATCAACTGCCTATTAGCTATGAATGCATTATGAATTGAATTCATACTTTATTATTTTGTACTATTGAAATTCAATACATGTACATGCATATTGGAATAATACGTTTTCATGTAAGATGCCATAATTGGAGAAATGGAAATCATTTTTAGCCTCAGCGTCCTCGAATTGACCCGTGTCAGTCATATAGATGTAATAAGAATTTATTTATTTTCTTAGAAAGATACAGAACTCTATATATGACTCATACTACTTACTAACGTCGCCGTGAACATATTTAGCCATTTATTTTTATGTTATTTTTATCTACAATGATAAAGTAATTATTATTAGCCTGAATTGTACACGTTAAATGTCGTCTAACGACCATTAAACTTTAGAACCCACGTGAATTTTGTCGTTCTAAGTACAAAAATACATTTTTCTATACTACTCATAAAGATATCGACAAAAAATTTCTAAATTGTGCCAAAAATATTCGCCAACCAAAGAGTTTTCGAATGGTGTATGATTTATGCGAGTTCTAATTTTTTTCAATTAAACGTCATTCTGGACCACCGTGTACTGAGAACAAAGATCATTCACAATAGAGAAGAAACCACTAAGTCTGCTTTCCTTCTTGGATGGGTCCACCGCAAATGGATCCGAGAATCTCAGGAATCTCAGAATAGCGATGTATCTGTCACGACTCAGACACTTTGGTTGCAAAAAGAAGGGAGTTGTCATCATTTCTTCGGTTTGCCAGTAAGATCTGATTGTGGGTTTCTTTACGATGCCCATTAGAAGAGTAATACCAACAAATGTCTTCATTTCTAAAATAGTAACATTTTTCCAGTGCATTTCTTCTTGCTCTTCCTCCATCATTCGAACATTTTCAATAAGGACACGGTCATTCACCCATTTTGTGAGGGTTTCAAACAAATTGTCTGGTAGAAATTTGATTATGTAATCTCTCACAGTAAATTCGGTACTGTCAATCTCCGTATCTGTCCAGCCCCACTCTCCAATAAACACAAAGTTAGTTGCATCACTGACATCTGTCGGCTCGATGATAGTCCACCCATCTTCGGCACTCGCTTCTAGATCTTCACTGCCATCAGAATCGGTATCAGAAGACGACTCATCTGTAATATGGGGAGGATCAAAAGTCGTATCTTCATTGTCCGAATCGTCTTCACTGTTATCGGAATCAAAACCATAGCGACGGACTGGCTGCACTCGGCGTGTTGAGTGCCTGGTACTACTTGATGGTGCCGCTGCCATTGAAAGAAATTAGTTGTGACAAATGACAATATACCGTGCAAGCTGCTCTACCTAACAACGAATCAGCCACGCGCAATCTTTACCGGACGTCATTATACAATCACCATCAATCAATACTTTGAATATGCTTCATGTGTGGCTCGACTGAATGCAGGTGACATCGCACTGCAACCGCTGAGTTGTATTGCCGACAATCAGATCATGTAAAGACAGCAGAAACACAAGACACAGCTGATCGCAGCATGAAACTAATGCATTACTTGCCCTCAATAGACTTGATGTACGTGTACATGTAACCTACTACATGTATATGTACCATTACAGCGGTTAATTCTATTAAATATAGTTGGTTTGCACATAATATGCGCTAAAGACAACATCTAACGTGTTTTACAAGCAACTGGAATACTTCATGCCTAAACAGTTAGCAAAATTTCTCATGACGACACGCTGTCGTCATAGCGCATGTAAGCGTGACGACAACGTGTCGTCATAGGATCGAAAGGGTTAAGAATACATATCAACTGCAGAATGACATGACCATTCGCAACATTAGCACTTCGAGTTCATCGCTTTCATTTCAACAGCAGAATTACCAAAATGAGGTGAAGCGTCCCCGTTTCAAATGCAAATTGCCATATCAACAGCATAATGAAAACAAAATCTGACGCAAATTCACCCTAATTAATGGCAATCTGCAGCTGCAGACATGTAACAAAGAGACAAATAACAACTAATAAGAAAGGGCAACCAACAATTATCGAGGGCAACCAACAATTATCGAGGGCAAACAACAGTTATCGAGGGCACTAAGATTATCATTAAGATGTAGATCTTTTTGACAGCAATCAAGAAGTCTTCGCATGGGTCTTACATGGTTAGGAGCCGTTACACATTTATCGATGAATCACATGATCGATATGTTTTATGTTTTTCTAGGATTTATTGTTGATAAGAACTTCATTAATTGTTATTGGAGTCATAGTGTAAGTATATTTTTACTTGCTCTATGATTGGAGTGTTGATTTCAAGACTAAAAGCAATTAGCTATAGCCTTGAATATAGCAACTAACATCTATCTGCAGTGTAAGCTTGTACAGACGTAGATGAACAGAAAATTAGCAGCATAAATTGATTGACAGATGAAAATGATGATTGGTAAACTAGCTCTGCGCAACTCTTTACTCTGTCTAATTCTGAGGATGCATATTCGTCATTAAGTCATTCACTTCAGTATCTTAGGTCGATATTCGTGTACACCAGCTGCGCCGTGTTAGTGCCAAGTCTAGTTCTGTAGGTCCTATTGCATGAATCCAATCAATTGGTTAAGCATCCGATTTCATGCTCCCATTTGCCAAGCTGAAAATGCAGCACATTCGAAAACGTGCAGTCATTCGTAAAACACCAATCATTTGGAAGAAAGAAGAACGATGCCGGTTTTTGATGTTTACGTATTAGTCAGTTAACATTTACAAGCAATTTGAATGACTGTGGCTCAATAGGTTCAAAGAATAAGGAAAAAAGCTGCGTATTTTTTACTTTCATTTTTCATTATGCATTCGAAACGATCACTCTGCACTTGATTTGATAAGGAACAGCAGTTTGCGCATTCTAACCGGCAAAAATGCACTTGAAAAGACATTATGAATCTTGAAGTAACAAAACTCGTTGTTGACGGGTCAAACCTAAAACGAGGCATTGCTCTGCTATTTGACTCAGGATTGACATCTTCTCTTGATGGTTACTTGCTAATATCTGAGGTCTACATTCTGCCGGTTGTCTCTTGATCGCAGACTTCCACTCTGAGAAGTAGTTCTCAACAACGATCAAAATATGGCGAGCATGCTGGTAACCATCGGATTGTGATGGTATTTGGTAACAGGGACATCTATACATCTATGATAAAAGATATCTAAGGGACGTTCAACTCCCATACCATGTACTGGACTGGAGGCCAGTGACTTTGGTAGACTTGATTAATGATGTTAATGTGCATCTGGATAAAACCATGGACCAAATGGCAAACAATTCACTTCCTTATTGTGGAGAACATCAGAATCCAGCTGAATTGATTGCTGAACATACTAATTAATACGCCAGGCCGGTCTTGCAGAGAAATTGTCGGAAGAATCTGTGCAGTGTACATGTGCAGATACAAGCATGTCATCAATGGTCAATTTTAAAATAAATTGTGACTTTCCATTTTCATTGATTTTCCCACTGTCTTATCTAAAACCTCCTCCTGCGTAATAATTTGGATCACTGGTGGACTTTATTCGAAAATTCATGAGCAATGAAGCGATGTAACATGTGTGATTTATTTCCTGCCTTGGGTTACTCAACTTTCATTATACGAAAATTGATGGCTATTTTTCATGACAGTGATGCGTGAATGTTTTCATATTCACCGACGAAATTTATGCGGATTTCGCAATCAACTGCTCCTGAAATGCCCATTATTGTAGGACTTTAAAAAAGTGGAAAGTCATCAATTGCCGCTTGGTTTGCTTTTTTATTCAATATGATCATCACATTTTATGAATCACTGACATCACAATCACATTTTATTTGTTCGTCGGAGTTTTGATTATAAATTGAAGGCCTTACAGGTTATGCTCTATGATCATGACATGTCCAATAAGAGCTAAAAATATATTGACATCGGCAACCACTCGTTACGAGGCATACTTGTAATGGTTGCTCTTTTCCACCAAAATCTTGATAAAGGATCTTCCGAAGGAATGGATATTCAAACGACTCCTCCTTAACTTTTAGCATTTTCATTTGTTCTACCAATCAAATTATTATCAATTTTTGACGCTTCAATTTGTTTTTTGTTCGTTTCTGATTGCATCATCGATCGATTTTCTTTAGATTTTAACCATGTCTTTTACTTGTATAACAATGAATAAGACATGGATGTATTGCTGCAATAATTGTAGTAACAAGTAAAATCATCACTGATCAGTTATCATTTATTCCATGATTGCTTTGAGCAAAGGAAATAGATTATCAAAAATTTTCCAGAGTCTAAAATTCTTCAAAAAACACTGCTGAATCGATTTTCGCAAGCAAATCTATTTGCAATAAGCCAGCTAATTGCACAAAAAATAAACATGCATGAAATGTTCAGAATCCACACCAAAAATGGCCATTGATGCTACGTGCCGTAGGTGAGCAAATTTAATCACCAGCAGTTGATATTGCACCTGTTATTGACAGTTGCTTATTCTTTTAAGAGTTTTGTAATTCTTTAGTCTCTTCTTGACTGGGTCCATAATCTTCTTTCAACGGATACCCTGTATGAATGCGCGTATTAGAGTAATGGATAATTGTTTCCAACTTGCTTCACGGTTTTATCCAGATATGCAAAAACTACCGTCATTAATCAAATCTGCCACAGTCACTGGCTTCCAGTCCAGTACATGGCATGGGAGTTGAGCGTCCCTTAGATATCTTATTTGCTCCTGTTTGGTAAATTGGCTTCTAATTCCCTTCGATGTGCCGGGGCTTTGTCGAAGCTCAAGACATGGGATACATCCAGCAATAAGAGTGTCGCTGGATACACGAAGAGTTCGTTGAATGAATCGCACGTCTTTTCTGTATCTTGAAGATCATGATGAATAAGTCCATTTGTGTGTCTAACTACGAACGTCATCGTTAAATTCGATCCTTGGCGACCATAGACGACTCAAACAGCACGTTCTCCTCTCACAACAAGACCCCTGGTTCGTTTACACCACAAGTTGATTCCGGATTCGTCAATGAAAATCAGCTCATCTAGCAATCTATCTCGCATCAATCAATTTGCAAGGCTAGCTCTGTCATCCTTGATGGAGTCAGAGTTCGTTCTCGAGGTGCATCTTTTAATTTTTTCAACGTAATGACCTGACCTTCCAAAATTCTTGAAATCGTTGAAATAGATAAATGCGTTCGGTCAGGCAATTCACTCTCTGCTTGATCACTTAGCTGCTGCAGCTTATACTTCGGATGTTCCTCGACCATCCGAAGTAAAAAGGTAGTAGTTTTATCGGTGACCTCAATGCGCTGTTGACTTAATCCTCGCCCATCTCAAGATATTGCATCTATCCCATGACTCTGCTGTGCTCGACTTACGATAGCCCAAGCAGTTGTTCTTTTGATGCTCAACGTTAACTGTTCTGCAAGAGTGACAATCTTCACCTCGAAGATAAGCATCGTACAATCGTTGCTTGTCCTGGATAGAAATTCTAGCGTGCTTCATGGCAGCAAAGTAGCAATAACCATAGAAATTGATAACAATAAAACCTCTAGAATGGAAGTAAAGCTTCATGCAATACACAATAACGGCACATAAATCGCACGCATTTTCACTTAGATTCGCTTATCAACGGCTGTATCATTGGGTTAGAATCAGCCACATGTGCAATTCTAAGCTTTTCATTGGTTCATCATGCCCCAACTTAGTTCCCCCGGATGTGCCGCGACCTTGAGTCAGTTTCCATTCTAGTCAACTTCAGATAAACAACAGTCTATTTCTATGGCAATAGCGATGAGTCGTTCGCATTTGACAGAAATATATCGCAATTAATTAATATCCATCAATCAGATGTCATTCCAGTCGATGAAAATTGTCACACAATTTGCACTTTTCGTATTTGATCGGAAAATCTACATTACATTGCAACTATTCACATTTGCAAAGCTAAAATCGATATTTGATCGGTAAAACCAAAGAATTAGACAGATCGTCTCCTCTTCTATTTTGACTAGAGAGGAAGCATTGGAACATGTAGCGTTAATGAAATGGCACAATCGGCTGACATAATACCACAGCAATCGAACAATGAGCAGCCAGTTCAACATTAAGCACGCCAAATTGTGCGAAGCTTCAGTGACTGTTTTCAACCGGATCACACACCAAAGAGACACAGACGATATAAAGTTCTACACAGAAGTTTGTGATCGTTTTTTCATGCGCCTCCTAACTTTTTTAATAATGATCGGAGGGCCCAACATTATCGAGAAAACTTTTGCGCAATGATCTGAATTCCTCGAATATGAAGGAATCTTGGCGATCGGAGCATTTTGAAGGAATTCACAGAAATCCGCAAGCAACGCACGACTATTTTCCTGTGTCTACAAGGTATCAACATTTTTTGCCCACTTATTAAGTTCCTGCATGTGCCATCGTTTTGAATCAGTTTGCAGTTCTAGAAAAGTGATGCGATTAAACAATCTAATTCTGTGGGTAAAACCTACAAGGACAATGTAGCCAATTAAACATCAAAATCCCTTAACAATGGACTTTCATTCTTTATTCGAATTCATGAATGTACATTGTATTTTGGAGAGAAATTATATTTTATTTATTGTAGACCGAGTATTGCAAGCGAAGTATTGTTCTCAACCTACATGTAGGCGATAATTTTAAAGCATCGTCGAACAGAATATTATTGCAAGCGCTATTTTTGATGTCGCAATGATCATTCGAGTATACTGGTAATCAAAGTGCATGCCATTGTCTTGACATTTCGTTCCTTAACAGCAAAAGCTTTTAGATGTCAGATTCTGTTGCTTTGTTTGAGCTCATTTGAATGCATGTTTCACAGGGAATGTCAGTATGGCATCTGTAGTTGCATAATTCTTCACTTCCCCTTTTCCGCCCCTCGTCACGCGGCTAGGTGCAGGCAGGCATTTGGATATTAGCAAAATAATGCACAAATGTATTTTCACATGACTTCAATTTTGATGGACATAGAAGAATGAACATTATGAACATGAAAAAATGGGAGGAACAGTGAACATGTATTTTTAACACAGTAAATTGCAGTTTCACTTGCACATGTACATAGGGCCTATACATCCACATGTACAGCGGATTCAGTGTTAAACTTATGATTCCCCCATATTTCTTTGAATCCGGTACAGTTGACGGCGATAGATATCTACATGCTGGTGACTCACGTGATTCCAATCATGAAGGCTCACAGATGCGGAGACCATCTCAACATATGATGTACAGCAAGCACTTGGATCACTTATCGTTCGCTTCCAAATGATTCAAGAATATCATGGTTGGACATATAGAGTAACTGTGATTGTAAGTGATTATCCATGAGGTCTACTTTTGCGTAAAATTCAATGTTCTTGGTAAAAATAATTATTTTTCATTTTTATCATTGATTATTAAAAGCTTAAAATTTATTTAATTCATAACATTCTATAACATACCTCTGAGAAGTCGAAGGAAGACAAGCTTACTATTTAACAAAATCCCATGATTCGCAGTTTCTACTGTGAAACTTTCAGACTAATCGCTGTAATAGGAGAGCTACCATCTACAATTAAAGCTTTTAGCGACTTTTTGGACACGCTGGACGTATATTTCAAATAAATAAGTTTGGAATAATATGAATTAAAATGAATTTCAAAAAGTCTGATTGTGTTGAATAAAATACTAACTTTATAATGTAAAAGTCAAATAAACTGATGTCATTAACAATACAAAAGCAGAAGAAACGAATTTCTCCAATTTATGTGCATATTTCCATTGTCCATTTATAGGATGCCCGTGACTTTAATTACGAGATTACAGGGCCTGGAGCATGAAAATGTAGGAAAGTCAGTACAAGGGAATTTTTTTATTAGACATATTATCATACCGTGGCTGAAAGAAATTTGTTCGGGGTGCCAAAGTCAGACTCAGTTGTGGTCAATGCATGAGTCAGCATACTCAGGTCCGTGAGCCAGATGCGTCCGCGATCCCTCATTGTGTGGCCTGGAACTTTTTTCTCTCTTTAAAATTGAAACCACGATGTCTACTTTTTATAGAACTCTTAATAACTTGCTTGTTCCCTGTATTTTGCATTTGCTTGCATTTGATATTGCAATCTTATTTTGCTGGAATCATGTTTTGATCACTTGTATAAATTTTGTTGTATTGAGCACTTTATCATTTTTTTGTACCATATTGTTTAAGACTGCTACCGTACTCTACTGAGCATGAGCCATGTGCATGAACTATTTTATGACATCTACATTGGCAGAATTGTAGCGAAGATTTTTCATTCAAGGAATTTCAATTCAATATGTACATGTAACATTTCGCGAGTTAATAAAAGTCACAATAAGGATTCATTTTGTTTTGATTACCCACTTCTGCGGTTGGGGCCCACGAGAATGTTAAACCTGATCCACTGGTCCGTGAGGCAGTCTAGGTTGCCGACACCTGGTTCAAACTTAAGTATCATCCTTTCATTATTAACTGAGAAGCACTTACAAATTTTCCTGTCCAACTTTCATAAAGACTAATTTTTTAAGCATTGAAAGAAGCTTGTTGGATGAGCAGTTTCATGATTGCAACCCTAGATTACACATACACACACATGTACTGAGTATAGTGATAGCGCCACATTGTGGATTGGTATGTTATGATGCTTGCTTATGGCATTATTAGCCAGCCTCATCCTTTAGTTAGTCTTGTTTAGCATATTATTTTTCAACCTTCTATTCTTATTATTTGGCTATGAAGATCGGTAAGGATAGTATTTTTTGAAATCCACATGAATAAGGTTGTCTGCAAGATTGTAGCCGAAATATGCATTAGCTACGTCTTGCAAGAAAAACGCGGATTACTATAAATGGTTATGCTTATACTTGCATGATGCAGTCCGCATCCATAACTGAAGTTAACACTGTCTCCATGTATCTAGATTTGTTTTAAGAGCACAAATGGAGCGATACAGCTTCATGTATATATACATGAAGCTGTATCGCTCCATATACTCGTAGGACAAATTCTATAGTAGCTTTACATGATCCATATTTCACATTATCGAAAAATGAGAAGTTCTCCGCAACTGTTCCCTCTGCGTAGAAAGAGATAGAAGAAGCAAGTATTGAAAATATCAGTTGCTTCCCTTTTTTGGAAATTATCTATGAGTGAAAAGGTCACTCCTTACAAAACCAATAATGTGCCTCAAGATCCTAAAAACGTTTAAAAGTTCAGGAAACCCCACATGATCCCCTGGATATCCCCTGATGGACATGTAAATAAAAGAACTTCTTTTCTCTCTCTTTGAGGGAAGTTGCTTTATCTACATCAGATCTGGAGGACTTCAAGAAATCATACATAGTGCTTATCCTCCAATTTTCAAATCAATCTTAAAAAAGCATTTTCTATAGTTCTCCGACAGTTTCCTACACTACAAAACCGCAAATTGCAACTGCAATTCTTACTTGCTTGTCAATTAAAAACAGGTTTTTAGTATTTGAATGCGTTTGTCAGTGGTTTAAATTATCTTAATCTTAAGACTGGGAAAGTCTGATAGGGATTGAGTTCCTTGTCAGCATATAAGCTCAGCGTCTGCGAATCTTGCAAATAAGGGGGCAAATATTTTTTTTAATGGCTCATCATGTAAGATTCGTTATTGAAATGTCAGAGCTTCAATTACCATTCTGATATAGGCATCTATTAAGCATTCTTTGTGGACAGTGAATACACGTAAGTACGGCATCATTTCATTGACACTTAAATGAAGAATTTGCTTCTTAAATTTAGCGCTTGATTTATCAAAGCATTGTTTGATTTTCTGTCGGCTATGATTCAGAGATTGATTGAGATTCCATATCAGATATCACTTGGTGCGGAATTGCTGCATTTGGTTTGGAATCATAGGTATCAGATTTGTTTTGTAATAGTTACATTGAATAAGGGTGTTTCCCTTTACAATGTCGCATTTGGATTTACAAACGTTCACATTTTAGTCGCAAACATCCATTTGCGTCCGTTAGGGTTCATTAGCGATCCATTGGTGTCGCATTTGGGTCCGACCTTTTTTAGCCAACATATTCGAAATTTTTGAATAATTGTGAAGATAGGTTCACAATCTGGAAAGCAGAGTCCAAGAAAAAGGGAACTAGCTGTTACAGAAAATCTACATTCAAAGGAAAGCAAAGAATTTGTCGACATAAGTTGACTCTTCTCCCTTCTTGTTTAGCAACTGATAAATTGGTGATGAAATAATTGATGAATGCATTATTTATTGAAGGAACTGGGATGCAGTGAATTTCCTTTTCTATTTTATATCTATAAACTAAAGATGCGATTTCGGCATGAAGCATGACGAGAAGGTAGCCAGAAATTATAAATGAATATTAGTACGAAACTGAAGAAATCTAAAATGTGATCGCTATGTACGGATTCATCAGGGAGGAACCATGTGCTTCGGTCCCTAACCTCCAACCTGCACCACATGGTGAGGCTAGGCCAACCTTATCGAATGACCGATAAGGAAGATTTCTTGAAACCTGAGGAAACATAGCTAAAAAATTAATTGCAAATTGAATTTGGATACACGACAGCACAAGGATAACAGCGGTTAGCCAAACATTCCTATGATGAAAGGCATTTGGCGAATTTAAAAACAACCAAACTGGTAGACAAGAAAGCTATTTCTGGAGAAAGATTTGATGCATAAATTCACAAGTATAATAATAATATAATCCTTATAATCCTATTCTTGAAAATATTGAAAGTGCCTCTGGATATGAAAGCGGAAGTATCTGAAGAAATTCTAGCAAACCTGATAAGTTGGGCAGCAGAAATGTTCAAGCTAGTACAGTCCGTTTCATAAAAAGTGGATCATCCTAAAATTTGACTAAATAAAACATAAGTATGATACAGAAAGCATTGTTCATGTTATTTCATGTCCCTAATATATTTAAATGTCCTTATATAATCTGATAAGCTATGATACAGTAACGGTTCTTAAGAAGCTAATATTTTGTGGCCCTACCCTTATTGTCAATGACATTACCAATTCGTCTAGGCATTGATTCGATGATATCGTTGATTTTTGACTGATCTAACTTTCTCCACTCTCTTTTTAACAGTGACGTAAGTTGTGATACGCCATCTGTAGGTAGCAGTGAACGACGAACGTTACGTTTTAGAATACTCCATACATTTTCTATGGGATTCAGATCAGGAGAACGAGCTGGCCAAGATAATGTCCTAAGCCTTAATTGAGACTTGCATAAGTTGACTCTACTACTCCTGTGACACGTAGCATTATCATCCATAAATAACCAAGTCGATGGATCACCAAGTTGATCTGTCATTTGGCCAATGTTCATTCGTAAAACATTCACATAGCGTTCAGAATTCATGGTTCCTTGCTATATATGAAGTTCAGAGCGACCATTGGTCCAAATGCCAACCCAAATCAGTAGAGTCGCACCACCTTGTACCCGGGGATGATGTAAATATCTCGGAATTTCCTGATCAGATTTTATCAATAATCTCAATCGACCATCACTATCCTTCAGACGGACTGATGCCTCATCAGACCAGACAACCCGATCCCATTGATTTCGCCAGTGAGAATGACTCATTGCCCATCTGAGACGTCTTTTTGTATGCTGATCTGATAATTCGATCTGAGAGGGCCTCTTACAGCTCTTGAAATTCCACTCAATAAGTCTTCTACGAATAGTGGACTTAGAAATAGACGAGACTAGTGCAGCCATCTCAGTTAACGAGAGACTTGGATCAACTTTAACAAATCTCAAACTTAGGCGGTCTCTACGTTTGGATGTTTAAAAGCAAGGCTGACACTTTGCCTTTTGTGAATGCGATCTCGTTATTGTTCATTTGTGCTTTGTATTGTTTTCAACCGGTAAGAGATAGATTTCTAGCTGAAAGCAATCAGGAGTACTGCCAACACCACCGCAACGAAGTCAGGAAGCTATGGAACATGAAGTCCAGTTAATCACATGTAGCAGTTACATTATTGTTGATGAATAATGGTGCTATACTGGCTCTGATTGACCGATTTTCTTTCTTTTTGTTTTGCTTGATAGCTTTTGGCTTGTAGAACAACATATTACATAACAAAGGAAACAAATGTAATTTTATAAGAGTGAGGTATGATTTTGTGTAACATTGCTAAATGAAGATCAAATTATCTACTACTTTTTTTATCTATAACAGGAAAACAACTCAATATTCATGCTTGAAATTTCCAACAATGATATTAGTAAGCACAACTGACATATCTTCCAAATTTCAGAGAAATTCGTTCAAGTTTGGCGGAGTTAGACAAAGTTGAAGTTAAGGCGATGTTTAAGGGTGATCCATTTTTTATGAAACAATCTGTATCTATTGGCATATTACTTTCCGGTAAAGTATATAGAAACACTGGAGAATTTAACTCATCAACTATGGTAGACCTCCGTGATGCAAAGGCCACTACCTTGGATCATTATCTAACGTCCAAATAATGCTCGCATTTGTCATTGTTGACGTTTCTACTAGCCAAGAAGTCAGTTGGATAGATCTTAGGAAGGATCTTACTGAAGTGCTTGTAATTGAAGACACAAATGTCGTTGACATACCTAGCTTGAGAGAAGTTTGACCGAGTCAAATTTCTTGGTAGCAAGAAAACCTGTCACGTATCTGAAATCCCTATAAACCAGAAAGAAATCAACTAGGAGTGAACTGGAATTCCAACCCATAGAAATACCCCGAATTTTCTTAAAGACAAACTCTCTGAAGGTAACAAGAGTGTTATATAGGATGAAGTCAAAAGCAGTGAGGAATTGGGCTTTTGACAAACAGTGCTAGCCTCTGTAGTGCCGGGTTGGAACCGGTCAGGGATTTTCTGACCCAACCCAACCGGTTACCGGCAAAACGAAGTCATTCTAGCCGGCCGGTTGACCGGCCAAACCCAACGGGTGGTTGTGATCGTCTTTAACACTTTGTTGCTCAAACAGATGCGACAAAGGATTATTCGGTATATAATTTGAAGGTCTTTGGCCTCGACCTATTTGAAACTTGTGATGTCATTAAATTTTTCAGCATTTTTCCTAAATGACTATGCACTACCTATTTCATTCATTGAATGTACTTCTGAATATTTGGTTAACTAAATTGGTTTGAAATTATTTAATTTTAAACATTTTTATCAAAATAAAATAAATAAATATGATGAAATAAATGAGCCAAAGTATCTTTTCCAAATTGTTTATTAAACGACGAGTGTTATCTCACATGTGTTTCTTTAATGATTGAATTACACCCATTGAGAAGTTCTAAAAGAAGCAATGAATAACGGATTGTGGTGAACAGATAAACCATATGTGATTGACTGTAAACTACGTCCTTTCCTCATGTATTTTATTGAAAAATTGTGTGTTGATTTTAACTTCTGTGTCAGTGGATTGTCTCTTAATTAGCGAGGGTGTGGATCAGTCTTAATGAGCTAACGTATAGTATTTTATCCTGTTTTAGATAGGTTTATTTCTGTATGATACGGATGCGCTTTTGTCTACATGTGAATAATTTCATTTAAATAATATAGTAGGCTTAGTTCTTTACTGCTTTTAAATCGTCTAAGTTAACATAGGTTGATAAGACATGAATTTCGAGATGTAGACAAGATCATGAAACATTTGGGTATTGTTGATATTTTTTAAACAATCTTAGTGTCGATTTTGAAAATATGCCACGGATCATTTTAAATTAGTTCGGTAAGCCACAGGCTGTACTTTTTGCTAGAGAAGAATGTTCTATAATATCCAATGCAAATGAAGCTTTTGGAATTGTTAAATATTAGATCACACAACTCTCTTAAGGAGTCCTTTACCTGGTTCAAATTAAAGTTTATATAGTGTGGAGAAATAATAAACTTGCAATTAGTGGCAATTTATACCAGACATCCTGTTTAGAAATTTTCCAGAAAAGTTCATACAACAGGAGGCATTTACTCCCGAATTATTCTTGATGGAGAGGCAATGACTACTAAATTTGTCCCGGACTTATTGTAAACGTTAGTCAACAAGTATGGCCAAATATTTGAAAGTGCTGTTTTTGGTCATTTTTGTGCAACTTAGGTATCCAGAAAAGTATTGGTAATGCCATAAACTCATCTATAACCGTGATACCAAAAGAATCAGTGAGAATGACGGTGCACTGCCCGGCATTAATGTCATGGATGGAAGAGAGAGATGGTGTGTAGAAGAAGAAGAAATCTTCCTCCCAAACCATTATTCACTCATTAACATTCCAACAGGTTGACTCATTAAACATAAATTTAAACTGCAAATATTAAATGAATGCTATGATATTGCTGACTTCGTTGTAGGCATAATTGATATTATTAAGTCTTCATGACACGCTTCTTGTCAACACCAGTAAACAAACATTTGGTCACTTCGCTTTGATTAAACTTCATGTTCAACCTGAATTGAGTTAGTTCCTCTATTTGATACACTGTTCTGCAAAAGATTCTTTGTTTTATTTGATAGTTTGTCTCAAACGACATTTTTCGTTTATATTTCCCTATCTAAGCTACCTTAAACTTCTTCACACCGTCTCTCTACATCGTCCTTCTGTAAATATGAGAAAAGATTTTTGCAGTCATTGAAATTTTTTCCTGACTCTCAACAAACTCAATGGCAAGCGCGTACACCAAATAATTTGTTTGGCAAACGTGCTAAATTAATAGATTATTCTCGTTTTAATCTACCATTTTGTTTGAACTTATTCAACCATGCAGGTAGCACTCTGAGCATTGTTTATACCTTAGATGCTAGCATTTGGAGAGAATTTCTCCTGTTTGTGGTGTAAGAGAATGATTTGTAGAACATTGATCAACAGTTGCTAGTTGACAATGAAGGAGGGCAAACACATCCAAAGAAAATGTTAAGACGTGACTTACTGTCTGTGATGTGGAGATAAAAAAGAGCTTTCATTTCTGGAATGTTAAATGAAAATTAATACACAAGGCATTAAAGTCTGATATTTAATTGAGGTAAGGTGAGCCAGAGATTTATAATTAGTCTACAATGGTCTATCGTTTGATTGAAAATAAAGTCACTCAATCTGCATATTTGATTTACGACAATAATTTTGTGAAGATTATATTACAAGAAAAATTCCTGATACTAAATCAGCAATTCTTCAAGTTCACATGGGAGTATCGTAAAACTAAACGCACAATCAATTTCGTTGCACGGAATCAGTTATTGAAATTATTCAACGAAAATTTATTGAGTGTGCAGACTGCATTGTCATTGACGCTGATAGTGTAGTAGAACATACATGTAGGCAATAGCATGCTTGTCATTTGACAGACAAACTCACTATAAAAAAGTGATCATGCTTTCTGAGATAACAATATTTGACTTTGTGCAAGCTGAAGATTGAATTCGTTCATCGATTCCCTGGGGTTGCCTGGAAGCAGCTGCTATTGTTAGATAGCGACTTACAGATATAGTACGCAGATGTACATGGTGAAGCTTCAACGTCACTGTTCCCTTAATCTGGGGGCCTGGAGGGTACTAACAGTCAGATTTTTTTGGAGCGTTGTGACATAATTGACCGTTTTATGCGGAAGGATCATTGTGATTCCAAAACAAGAAACAGAAAACTCTACAGAGGTACTTTTATGTCGAATCGATTGCTATCATAAAAATAAATAAGTATATTCTTGGCGACACCGAGATACAAAGCACATCGGGAGAGTTTTCTGTTTTTTTATTTTAGAAGTGTCGTCGTGCTTTTAATCCGGATGTCCTTCCTGTAGACTTCCGATGGCACTTTTAGGGCTCGACCTCTAGACCATCAGATCGCTAGGCCAAGCACTACTGCGCTGTGCCACGAAGATCATCCGCAAATGTACACCGCATTGAAGAGAAGTAAGAAGATTAAGTTTTACTTGAATAGCATGAGTGCAAAGTGCTATAAGCGCCATACTTGTCATTGAATAGCCGATAATTCTGCTAATCGTAAAGTTTGCACTCGAAATTTACAATATCTAATTATCGATCTATAGCATTATTACAAGCAGGTAACAGACCATAGAGTAAGTATATTAGGTAGAGTGGTAACTCCGTATTTATTATGCAGTTAGCATTTACATTTATATACATTTATTACATTTTTATGCATTTATGCAGTTTTGAAGAAATTACCACGGAATTGATTGATCATGATAGCATAATGCCAAAGGAAATGATATTATTTTACAGATCGTCCGTGTCATGACAGCCTTGGAGAGGTAATGTTTGCTAAATAGCAACTCGATGACCTGCTATTGCTTTCATGCTGAATCTCAAGAAAATCTTCTTAAGTGTGATCATATCATAAGCAACCTGCCACTGGTAGAGAAAAATAACAGAATCAAAGACAGTGATTTCAATTAATTTTGAAAGATGTAAATGGATCCACATCACCATTCAGATTCAAGAAGTGAAACATTAATTTAGTGAATCATAAAATCATGACAATGAAAAGTGAATTATAAGCATGAAATTTCAGCAACGACAGCACAATAAAATCTCGACTTTTTCATGAAGACTTCCTTTAAAATGCCGTTCATCAGATTTCCTTGGTCATCAGCATAATTTCCGCTTAGTTTCGATGCTTGTTAGCAAATATTCATCCCCTTTGATATCCAACTTGTTTCATACTACTTATAACGGGGCGTCATGTCGGCAGTATTTTAATTGGCAAAATTTTGACTTTTTTAAAATTGCTCAAATAATTTTTTGGACCACGGGAACGTAATCTCCGCAAAAAAACTGAATCTTTTCATATAAAAATTTTTATTGTATACAGATACTTTTTTGAGTCGACACTCTACCGAAATATCCCTACTCTATGTAACAGACCTGCAATTTCACTAGCTAAGTGATTGTGCACATGTAGGGTATAAACGAGTACATTTTATCAACCGTCTCAATGACACGTGTGTGAAGTTAGCACCGCCACTCAGCACCGCCATCTTGAAAATGGAATGTGCCAGTCAAACCAACGGTCAGAATCGATCTAGATGGATTGATGCAATGATTGATGGAAAAATGCAATTCAGATAACAGGAGTGCACAGCAAAAAAGTGAAAGATTCAACGAAAATAATTTTGAAGAACAACTCAGAATACAATGTATGTGATAGTGAAGTGGCAACTAAGCTCGGAAACCACTTTGTGAGCACTGGTTTGAATGTTGATGCATGTTCGTTGCATGAGCAACAGTTTGCAGACTTTGATGATCATTTAAGCATCAATCTTATAGCCAAACAGAATCCGAACCCACCAGCATTCAGTTTCGCGAGAACAAGTTCAATGGAAGTTGAATCATCCATTCAATGCTTGAATAGCTCAAAAGCAGTTGGGATTGATGATATACCAAGCAGGGCAATTAAGCTATCAGCTCATGTCATCAGCTGGGTGATTGCTCATGTCTTCAATGAGATGGTTTCAAGATGTGAATTTCCAATTGATCTGAAGAATGGACTGTGGACGCCTGTCTTTAAGAGTGGAGAAAGAACTGATGTGACTAGATATAGGGCTTGTGACGATTTTGCCACACTTTGCAAAGGTTGTAGAGACAATCATGACTAACCAATTCTCAGCACATATTCTACCATTGCTTTCGCCATATCAGTTTGCGTACAAGAAAAATCATAGCACTGAGACTGCACAACTGTATATTGTTGAGTCACTAAAGCTTGCTGTCGATTCAAAGCAAATTGTCGGGGTTATTTCTTTGGATCTGTCTGCAGCATTTGATAGCATACCACATGAGCTGCTTCTGAAAAAGCTGCAAAAATATGGAATGTCAAATGAAGCGGTAAGCTTAATGAGATCGTATTTAGTGAATCGCCAAAATCGTGTGAAAGTGAATGACAAGATTTCACAGGAGTCGTTCATGACAAGATCAGGCATACCCCAAGTTTCAAGATGGGGTCCACTCATTTGGAATGTGTTTTTGAATGATTTGCTTCCTATGATACGAACATATGGTGCTGATGTCATTGCATATGCTGACGATATCACAATTTGGGTAAAAGGTGACAATGACACCAAAGTCCAAAACAAACTGGACACTTTGCTACCTGCCATATATAAATGGTTTCGAGAAAATGGACTCAAGCCTAACCCGAAAAAATTTCAATGTCTTGGATTGGGCTCTACGAGTGACAATTTAAGATTTAGATCTGATTCACATGAATGCAAAAACTTGACATGTATCAAGCTGCTGGGCATGTACATAGACAAAGCATTCACATTTGAGAAGCATGTAAAGCATACTACAAAGCTTATTGCATGGAAACTAACCGGAATCAAGAGACTCAAACAGTCTGTGAGCCGAAAAGTGAGATGGCGACTATTACAGACATATGTACTACCTCACTTTCATTACTCTTCATCTTTTTGTGTCTTTATTTCAAACAGATATAAGCTAAAATTGCAGACAATGTATAACCGATGTCTGCGTGCATGTGACAGGTTGAAATGCATTGAACCACATATTGAACTTTCATTGAATGATTATGAATTGAATATCCTTTGGCATGTCAAGTTATTTCGAATCATGCAATCTATTTGCAAGACATTGACTGCTGATGAACAATCAGTGGATTTGAGACATTTCCTTGCTATGTTCCAATTTCATCCTGGCTATGCACCTGTAGTTTTTCAGGAAATGTTTCAGCTATGCAAGAATCCTAGACGCAATGTCCTCATACAGCCGAAAGTTCAAGCAGTGAAATACGGACAACGATCGATGCGATTCTATGGTGCAAGCTTTTGGAACAAAATGCCCCCTGAAATTCGTGGATTGAAATCTTCCTCTGAAATTGTGACGAACTACATCAAGACCTTCTTGCGGAAGCAAAGTGGCATTGTAAATAAATTTCTTTAACTTTTTTACTTGATCATTTTATGTTCGTATTTTGTTGTGTGATGCTGTAGGAGGCGAGTCACATGCACGTCACGTGTAGTGAGTATATAATAAATTGAATTGAATTGAATTGGAGTGTGCCAGCATGTGCCACCCATTATTTTGAAAGAATGCCCCCTAGTTTAGGAAAAATCGCTGCTTGAGAGTTCGACATGGCGGTGATGTGAAGTTAGCACCGCCACTAAAACTGTTTTCCAAAATACACAATCAAAACATACGAAATACGCACAACAGATAGAAGACCATGAAAAACATTGTGCCAGCAAGTTTCAGCACCTAAATCTCCGTACTTGCTGAGAAATTAGTCCCCGAAGCCACAAAATGGCGGTGATGTGAAGTTAGCACCGCCACTGAAGTCTTTTTTTTAAATACGCAAATAAAACACGCGAGACAAATACCACTGAGAGATGACCATCAAAAACATTGTGCCAGCAAGTTTCTTCTCCTAAGACGCCGTACGTGCGGAGAAATTAGCCTACGAAAGCTCAATGCGCTGGCGCTGATGTGAAGTTGGCACCGCCATCTTGAAAATGGAATGTGCCAGTCAAACCAACGGTCAGAATCGATCTAGATGGAGTGTGCCAGCATATGCCACCCATTATTTTGAAAGAATGCCCCCTAGTGTAGCGATCCTTCTTGACGATGGATATCCATTGAGGTTTTGAAAAACATCAGTCGAAGGGCTGGTTTTTATAACCCAATTAATTGTCTGGAAAATTTTTATCTTTTCTCTCGATCCGCACAAAAATGCGGGAATTTTGAAAATTCCACAGGTGTGTGTGTTTTGCAAATAGTGAAAGAAGCAAAACTGACGTGCAATGCACGTGAAAAATTTTATAACTTAATAATGAAGTTTTCTTAATATGAGATAATGCAGTAAAACACACACAGCTGTGAAATTTTTTAAATTCCCGCATTTTTGTGCGGATCGAGATAAAATATAAAAATTTTATCCATCGTCAAGAAGGCTGGGTCATCCTCAAATTTATGAGAATCTGTTTCCACTGTAGGTTAGAACCTACTCTATGGTTTGAACGATGTAGTTTGATAATTCCTTTCCAAAAAGATTGCGCACTTTGGAAAGCATAGAGTAAGTCTATTAGGATATCCCACATATCCCTACTCTATGTCCGAAAGCACCACAAACTCAATTGAGCATCATGCTTCTTCGATGAAGCAGTCTGACAACGCTGGAAATATGCCCCTCGATCTCCTAATGTTATTGCTTCAATTTTTCATCAAGATCATCAAATGTGATAAAGATGTACGCACATCATGACACTAATAATGATGATTGTAGATATTGCCAACATTGTTTTCTATCAATGTTTCAATTGACTTCAAGAATTTCTGATTCACTGGATGTGCATGCATACTCAAAATTGAAGGTATATTGAGACTCATCTACTTCATATGATCTAGCTAGAAGTCACAATATCTAATCTATTCGTAGAGTATTTTCATTATTTCATAAACACATCTATTTAATCATTCTTTTTTTAAGTTGTACAGGCTTTAATTAATCGCATGCCGTGAATATATTTTCCACGGCAAACAAATGAAAATGTTTATCGATATATTGATCATATGGTAACCGAAAACTGACCAATCATAGGACGTCGTTGGTCAAATGAAAAATTCAAACCATTACCAATAATTTTGCCGTTGTAAGTCGCGAACTCTCCTCCTTCATGCGGGGAAACATAAACGAATCGCATGCTATTCATCAATGGCCTTTAATAAGAAAGTAAGTCTTCCTAGTTACGCCATTGCATATATACTCGTCAAATGCCTTCACTGTCTTACAGAGTTTTGAACAAAGTAATAGCTTCAGCTTTCTGTTAACAGTTCAGGCACATGACGGTATTCACCTGTCGAGATATTCGCATTTGCATTGATATCTGTATAGCCAGTAAGGAAACGGTTTAATGTTGAAGTGAAAAATTTTACAATACCTCCATTGAGCAGTCCCAATTTTGAAAAAACATTCAGTGGCGGTGCCAACTTCACATCACCGCCATTGAGCATTCCGGTTGGTTTTCCACCGACTGTGGTGGGATTTTCGTGAAATAAACGAGTGGCACATGCTGGCACACTCCATCTAGATCGATTCTGACCGTTGGTTTGACTGGCACATTCCATTTTTCTAGATGGCGGTGCCAACTTCACATCAGCGCCATCGCATTGAGCTTTCGGGGGCTAATTTCTCCGCAAGTATGGCGTCTTAGGAGAAGAAACTTGCTGGCACAATGTTTTTGATGGTCATCTCTCAGTGGTATTTGTCTCGCGTGTTTTATTTGCGTATTTAAAAAAAAGACTTCAGTGGCGGTGCTAACTTCACATCACCGCCATTTTGTGGCTTCGGGGACTAATTTCTCAGCAAGTACGGGGATTTAGGTGCTGAAACTTGCTGGCACAATGTTTTTCATGGTCTTCTATCTGTTGTGCGTGTTTCGTATGTTTTGATTGTGTATTTTTGAAAAAAGTTTTAGTGGCGGTGCTAACTTCACATCACCGCCATGTCGAACTCTCAAGCAGCGATTTTTCCTAAACTAGGGGGCATTCTTTCAAAATAATGGGTGGCACATGCTGGCACACTCCATCTAGATCGATTCTGACCGTTGGTTTGACTGGCACATTCCATTTTCAAGATGGCGGTGCTGAGTGGCGGTGCTAACTTCACACACGTCTCAATGACTATGCATCTGACCTCATGTGAAGAAAATGAAAAAAATATCGGACGCATATCATTACTTCAAGTTTTCAAGAGTTTAAAGAGCGAATTTCAGTTTGCGGTGACGGATGTATCCCCCATGTTTCTGTATGATCACTGTTTACAAGTAAATTTGCAAGGAGCATCTGTGAGCGACAATATCTTTTGCTCTTTTGCAGCTTGTCATTTGACTTTTTCTCTTTATCGATGGCATGATTTTGACGCAGCTGAGTTTTATTCGTTCGTGTACATGTAGAACAATTCCATAACTAGCTGTATGTTTAAGGTCTTTTTCACACATGCGACTTTTTGCAGCGCCGAAGTCGCGCGGGTGTTTGATTAACATTACAGCCTATGGAACCTTTCACACATGTCGCGCGTTTTTATTTTGCCGCGAGTAAATCGCGCGATTATGATTTTGACCTACCAATGATCTTAATCATCTTCTCAAACTGAGAAAATTTCTGAGTTCAGTATGATGTGGCGATTAAAACGCATCCCGAATTGCTAATTTTCGTTAATCAGAACCGATTCTATCTGGAATAGTATCCTTGATTTTCAAAGTGTTGATGTTCTCGAACTGCGTGTAAATCAATCAATACTGTAGCCAATGTGCGTGCTAGCGACAATGACTGAAGTCAGTCAATGTCACTAATTCACATTATGACCTCGTTCTCAGCCGTCCGTGGTCAGATTTCGGTGATCCACACACCAAACTGATCCTCTGAGTATGAAGAAGTTGATGGTGCTCATGGAGTCCACCATAGAGAGAAAGTTTTGCCTTCGCAATCCCCTTTCCTTGGAACAATGGCCAACAGAGACAATTAGAAAGCTATGTCCATCAAAGACAATAGCATAGTCGCGCGGTTGCCAGGATAACATTGCAGCCAATGGAGCTTTTCACACATGTGGCGCGTTTTTAAAGCGTCTAAATTGTCGCAAGAATTCTTTTGGAAATCGCGCGATTTTGAGGTGATTTTGAGTTTTGACCGACCAGCGATTCAGAACATAGCGCCAATCTGAGAACATGTCTGAGTGCAGTATGTTACGGTGATTAAAACGCACTCCGAATTGCTAAATTTCGTTCAGTACAACCGATTCTACCACAAATAATACATTTGAAGATCGAAGGTGTTGAGGTTATTGACCTTCGCATACGTCAAACAATCGTGCCTCTCATGTGTGTGCAATCGACGATGACTGAAGTCAGTCCATGTCACCAATTTACATTTTGACTTCATTCTCAGCCGTCAGTAGTAAGGAATCCTTCCAACTGCGCACAGCGCCCCCCCCCTGGAGCATGAGTTGGAT